>APFE030731293.1:260051-299196 GCA_000404065.3 Pinus taeda
AATCACGAAGAGGACCTATAACAACTTTTCTGCCCTTGAAAGTGAAATTGAATGTTCTATTTGTAATAATTTTGGTCATGAAGATTCTGAATGCAGGAGCAGGTTTTGGAAATCAACTTAGAAGGAACAAACCTCAAGTGCCAAAACATGGAGAATCAAGGAACCACAACCAGAAAGATGTGGGATAGCTTTATATGTGGACGGACAATAAAATTAGTGGTACATCGACAGCGGATGTTTGAAGCATATGACAGGTGATAAAGAAAAACTTGAATCATATACTGCTTTAGAAAAGGGAAAGAAAGTTTCTTTTGGAAATGATACCCCAGCAGCCATAAAAGGAAAAGGCATTGCTCAGTTGAAAGAGGATGTCAAAGCTGGAAATGTTTTGTATGTTGATGGCTTGAAACATAATTTCTTGAGTGTCAATCAGATGTGCGTAATGGGACCGAGGTGATATTTCGATCAGATGGGTGTAGTGTTCGTGATCTTGATACAGGAAGAACAGTAATCAAATGTAAAAGAACTCCAAACAATCTATACATATTTGAAGAAGTAGAACAACAATGTTACTTGAGCAAGAATGATGAACACTGGTTATGGCACCGGAGGTTGGGGCATCTAAGCTTTTCACAAATAAGAAAAGCATGCAAGTACCAGGCAATTCATGGTCTTCCAGACATCAAAATTCCAGACAACACCATATGCAAATCATGTTAGTTTGGGAAGCAAACTAGAACTAACTTCCCTGAGAAGGAAGGATCAGCCAGTAGGCCTCTTGAGCTAGTTCATACAAATGTATGTGGTCCATTTAGGACAAGGCCACCTCGAGGAGAAGAATACCTTATATTATTCATTGATGACTTCTCCAAGATGGATTGGTTAGGACCTATGAAGCACAAGGATGAAGCATTCGAAAAATTCAAATCCTTCAAAGCCTTGGTTGAAAATGAATTAGATTACAAAATTAAGTGCCTCAGGTCAGAAAGAGGTGGGGAGTTTACCTCAAATGAATTTTTTGATTTTTGGAAGATCATGGGATAAGAATGGAATTCTCTACAGCTAGGACTCCTCAGCAAAATGGAGTGGTGGAAAGGATGAACAGAACAGTCCAACAAATGGCCCGTGCTATGCTTGATGAGTCTGGGACTCCCGCAACCTTTTGGGGTGAAACTACATATGTTGCGGTTGTTATTCTCATCAAAACAAATGTCCGAGTGAACAACACTCAAACTCCGCATGAGCTCTGGTATGGTAAAACTCCTTCGGTAAAGCATTTCAAAATTTTTGGGAGCAAATGCTATATTAAGAATACTGATGAACATCTTGGCAAACTTGAACCTAGAGCATATGAAGGCATTCTTCTTGGATATTCTCCCTATAGAAAAGCATATAAATGTTATAATAAAAGACTTGGAAGAATTGTTGACAGCATTGATGTAGTGGTTGATGAAAAAGGATACATTCCTAGGCAAGTAAATCATGAAGATATCGAAGAGGATGAAGAATACTCCCCAAGTCAAATAGATGATGAAGAAGAACCTCAAGAGGCACCAGAGGAACAGATAAGGATAGAAGAGAAGACTCCATCTAGGTATGTTTAGAAGAATCATCCTAAATCTCAGATTTTGGGGCAGAAGGAAGCAAGTGTACAAACTAGAAGAACAATTGCAGAAGCCTCAAGCTACTTGGCATTGCTCTCCTCCACCGAGCCACAAAATGTAAAAGAGGCATGCAAAGATGAAAGCTAGGTCAAGGCAATGGATGAAGAACTTGAGCAGATTGAAAATAACAACACTTGGGAGTTGGTTCCTAGACCAAACGATAAGAATGTCATAGGGACAAAATGGATCTTCAAGAACAAGTTGAATGAGAATGGGGAAGTTATTAGAAATAAAGCTAGACTTGTTTGTAAAGGGTATGCTCAACAAGAAGGGATAGATTTTGAAGAAACTTTTGCTCTAGTTGCTAGACTTGAGGCCATCCGAATGTTCCTTGCTCTCTCAAGCTTTCAAAAGTTCAAAGTCTTTCAAATGGACGTGAAATCAGCCTTTCTAAATGGGGACTTAGAAGAAGAAGTGTACATTGAGCAACCATATGGTTTCATCCTTGGGAATGATCCAAGTCTTGTATGCAGACTGAAAAAGGCTCTTTTGGTCTTAAACAGGGCTCCAAGGGCTTTGTACTACCGCTTGGGCAAATATCTTTCATTTCCAACAAGGCTTTTCAAAAGGATCAGCAGATAGCAATCTTTATGTCAAAATAGAAAATAACAAATTTCTAATACTTGTTGTGTATGTAGATGACATTATCTTTGGGAGCAATGAAGAAGCTATGAGTCAAATCTTTGCCTTGGTGATGCAAAAAGAATTCGAAATGTCTTTGCTTGGATAACTGACATACTTTCTTGGATTGAAAATCCAACAGAATGAAGGCGGTATCTTCTTATCCCAAACCAAGTACCTCAAGCAGATTCTCAAGAAGTATGGCATGGAAGATGCGAAACCAGTATGTACCCCCATGGTTACGGGATGCAGTCTTAGTGCAAATGATGAATCAGCAGCCGTACATCAGCCAACCTATAGATCCATGATTGGAAGTCTACATTATTTGACACGTACCCGACCAGATATCATGCATGCAGTGGGAATAGTTGGGAGATTTCATGAAAATCCAAAGGAAACTCATCTTCAAGCAGTGAAGAGAATTTTCAAATATCTTCAAGGAACTCAAAACTATGGCTTATGGTATCCTAGAGATACAGATCTCACACTTCATGCTTATACAGATGTAGATTGGGCCGGAAGCGTGGATGACAGGAAGAGCACAAGTGGTGGAGCATTCTTTATGGGTTCCAGATTAGTATCCTGGTTCTGCAAGAAACATAGTTCGATTGCCTTATCTACAGCTGAAGCGGAATATGTGGCAGCTGCATGTTGCTGCACTCAACTCCTTTGGATGATGCAGACCTTGCAGGATTTTCAAATCACTTGTACACCACCTATCCCCATCTTATGTGATAATACAAGTGCAATCAGCATTTCAAAAAATCTTGTCATGCATTTAAAGACCAAGCACATACGGATCAAGTATCACTTTCTTCGGGAATAAGTGTTGGAACAAAAGGTCAAATTGGAGTATGTTCCTTCTAAGGAACAAGTTGCTGATATTTTCACCAAACCACTGCCCAGGGAAACTTTTGAATATCTCAGATAGAAGCTGGAAGTTGTTGATGTATCATCTTGCTGTTAAATCTTGTCAGTTTCAGAGAAAAATGGGTGTACGTGTGTCGGATAAGGAGTATCCACGTACATACGCTGGTTTGTGCAAAGAAAGTCGCGTATATGGAGGCTTGATGGATATCAGAAGGAGCAGGCTCTGGTTGAAGATATTCTAATGTGGGTCTGACAAAGACCATTTGGCACAGGTTCAGGGGGAGCAGATAATCTTATAATAATGCATTGTTGGCATTATCTTAGAAGCTTTTGGTTCTGGTTCATAGTTGTTGTTGATTTCAGGTGGAACAAAGACAGAGGGAGAACAGAAGGAAATCTTGGTTGCTGATCTGAATGAATATTGACAGTTGTTGCTGCTATTAGTTGTTGATGACTTTCATAAGTCATGTTTTAAATATTCGTCTCTATGTCATGTATCTCTTTCTTATATGGTGTCAAGGTCATGTAACGGCCTATATTGGTTCCCCACTATGCCTGAGATGAAGATGTAATGTACTTGATCATCATATGTAAATTTCTGATGTATATGGATGATCCCCACTTGGTTGGGTGATGGATGTATTAAGTCTTTTGGTGATAGGAAGGTCTTGTATTGTTGCATAAGTCTTGGTTCTTCTTAAATAACATCTTTTTGCAGATCTTGCCTACAGACAGGGGGATCATGGTCAGCACAGCAGGACAGAGATTTCAGCATGTACTCAGGGGGAGCACAACCCTTTGCCCTTGATGGCAAAGGGGGAGAATGATATTGAGGATCTTGGTGTTGCCATCAAGTCCAAAGGGGGAGATTGTTGGCATTATGGCACAGGTTTGGAGTTATGGCATAGGTGTTGTCCTTGATGGCAACTCTCTTTGGTAACAGATCTCAGTTCAGGCACTCAGAAAGAAGAAAAAGTCATATATGAAGGTTCATCTAGAAAAATGTGCGTATACACGCGGGTTATCCATTACAAAAGCGCGTATATGTTGGGGATCATATTTTTGGTCCATGGTAGTTAGTCCTTGGAATTTGAACCTATGTTTTGGACCAAGGCATCTCAGCAGATGTGTTGATCCCTAGTTTTGGGTTCATGGCATTGAAATGTTATGGTTTTGGACCATGGTATTGAGGAAGGCCTAAGACTATAAAAGAGGAAGGAGATCATTTGGAAAAACATTATCCGAATTATTATTGAACATCTGATAAAGTGCTAGAGCTGGTATATTGGTAATGGTGCATATCTGGATCTAAATGAAGAAGGAACATTAGCGCAAAAGGAGGATAAGTTTTATTCATGGGTCATAATCTTTAAGATTGAATGGTAGTATCTTTGTATGATTTTGATCTGCTAGATATGACGCTTGCTCGATCTATCTGATAATCTAGGTTAATTAATGATTGAATAGTTGAAAGAGTGAATTATCCTTCATAAGATCTGTACGCAGGTTCAGTAAGGCGAAGACGCGTATACACGCAGTTTCAGTAAAGTAAAGGGGCGTATACGCAGGTTGTTCCATACGCAGAAGCATATGCACGCTAGTTTCAGACTGTTGAAATAGCGTATATAATCTAAGTTATGATCTAGCTGCTTCTGACTATTATTGCTGTGTTCTGGGTTCTGTTGTCTGGTGTATGGTTTCTAGTACTGTGTTTTGGGTACAGCTGTAAGAAGAATATCTACTTGATTCAGATATAATTTGTGAAAAGAAGATTGGTTGATTCTTGATGATTATTTGATGTTCATGGATCCAGTCTGAAAATTGATGAAACGTGGTCCCTGGAAGAAATATAAGGTTGTAGCCTTCTGTAGGCTAGCACCTACGTACTAGTATCTTGGCTAGTGCAAGAGCTAAGGGGGTTATAGCTCCCTTCCAGGAGAAGCTGGAAAACGAGAGAGAGTTCTAGCTCTCTGCAGGTTGCATCCCGCGTACTGGTAAAGGACTGCACCAGTACATTGTAAACAGAAGTTTCTAATTAAAGAAAGATAGAGATGAATTGCAGCAGGTGGTTTTCACCCACATTGGGTTTCCACCTTATATCTGGTGTTCTTGTGTGTGATTTTCTTTCTGCTATGTTTTGTTGTCTCTGGTTACTGGTTATTTGATGTTGCATCTCAGATTAACAAACATCATCTGAAAGTTTAAGTAAATTAAAAGTTTGCTCTATATACGCGGTTTTACTTCTGAATAGTTGTGTATATACGCGGGTTGAATTAATTGATGTAGCGTATAAAATTTGGTTTTGAAAAGGATTATTTGACTTGATAATACTGATTCACCCCCCCCCCCCCCCTCTCAGTATTATTTCCAACACAATCTTCTTTGATAGTACTATGATGTATCTCTTCCAAAACTTGATTGTCTTTCATAGCTGGACAACTCATTTGATAAATGATCTCTTTAAATCTGTCTTGGACTTGAAAGTTATTGGATGTTCTTGAAGATGGTCCAAGTGTTCACCCAAAACGTCCAAACATAATAATAACAACACATAGTTTAACAGAAATATTCATCCTCATCCAATTATTAAATGCGGAAATATTCCTCTAAAAGCCTAGATTTCCCATACACTGGGCCTATTACATATATAACCCCTGGTATTAGTTTCTCTTGCATGTTTGGCGATTCAGTTGGAATATGTCAAAATATAGAGTTCCTTGATGTCTTCACTCCAACTTCTTGGATGCCATATCAAAGAAAGGCTCAAAGGATATTCCAAATATTATCTTTAGAGGTGGCCATTTCGACCCGAAAGGCCAAGTATCCATGTCATCAGCCACACTCTTCTATGCATGTGTACATTACCAAGCAATTTATCATCAATAAACATTGTTGCAAGACAATAATTGTTCAAATAAATTTCTGAGACATTCTGGATATCTAAAGAGATTTCCTTATAAAGCTCAAGTTCAGCAAATCCTCCAACATATGTATCATGAAACAGTGGATCCTCACACTAATATATTTGTCATGGGATTGAGACAAAGATATACAAATTGTAAACTCCATCATGTAGATGAGAAAGTGTTGTTGGAAACTCTCCACGTTAAATTTCTCAGACTGAAGGGTGAGGGAACCATGAGTACCATTTAGAATTGATATTCTTACCATATTCAAATGGTGTCCTTCCTCAATGTAAACAATTCTTCAATAATATGGCCACTCTCCCACATGTGTCACTTCTCCCAATGCCCATGCTTAATTGGCACATTGTACCTATGCATTTCATTTGACAATGCATATGTCTTGGGACTTTGTATCCACTGTAGTGGGCCTTCATCCCTCTTTTATTACAAAGCAGACTTCTCAGGGTAGGGGAAATCACAACTCCCTGCCCTCCCTCATTTCAATGCAACACGAAAATATTTTCTTGCTCTCTTTGCATTTCACAGTAGTTCTTCAATTAGAAATCTCAATTTCAAGCCCTTCCTTCCAACTTTGGTTGAATATTTTCATTTCTCTCAACTGAAAAAGTAGGTGATAGAAAGGATGGGTAGAAGGCTTGGTACCCAAGCTAGAGTTAAAGAGGAATAAACATTGAGTCAGACACTACAAGATTCCTCTCGTGGGGTAAAAGGATCATAACAAGGCCACAATAAGCCCTCGAGAGAGAAATAAGATGCTACTACATATAGTGGTAACAATCAAAGTATGGTGCAACACTATATATTAAGGTCCCATTATCATGCCCTCAAGACTTCAATTGTTGAGGAGAGAGAAAATATTTTAAAAGCAAAATCTGGCAAATTTGAGGCTATAATTAGTAAAGTAGAAATCTTGCACAATCTTGTTCAGAGACATCGTGAGCAAGTTGCAGACGCTGATACACTCTTTGATCTCACATCCACACTCCTCGCTACTATTAACAGATCAAAAAACAATGATGGTGCTACTCCAGTTGATTTTATTAGTAGTGATATTCTAAGAAACTATAGTGACCAAACATATGGAAGCAAGTCTTTGGAGGGAAATGACAATCAAACCCAAATATCATGGATAAATCTTGGGCTTTTAGCTACTTCTGTTTTCCAAGATGCTGCAGGAATTTGCACTATGCGTGGACCAATGGATAATAAACCCAAGCAAAGGAAAGCTATAGTATAGAGAAAACAGACTAAGCCAACAGAAAGCACTCGATCGGAAGTAGTGAAAGGGTCCCTAGAAGATGAAAAATCAGAAACATACAAGAATATGGAAAGCATATTTAACATTTTGTGAAAACAGAAGCAAGCCGGATTAGAGAATTTTCTTCTAAATAGAATATCATTTTCCCAGATAGTAGAAAACATCTTTACATTATCATTTCTAGTAAAGGATGGTAAAGTTGAAATAAATGTCGATGAAAATGGAAACCATTTTACTGTCCCCAAAAATGCTCCCAGAGCTATAGAAATGGCATCTAGAGAAGCTTCTTACAACCAATTTGTTTTTTGGTTTGATTTTAAAGACTGTAAGTTGATGATGGAAGCTAGTGGTGAGGAGTTGATGCCTCATAGAACCTATCCACTTATGATTCCTTGTTCTAAGAAGGCTGCAGAGACTCCTACCAGAGAGATTTCAAGAAATAGGCCAGAGTGGTAGCTGCAGCTCTTGAGGTGTAGGAGGATGAATGTGGAAGTGATGATGATGGTGGAGGTCTTCAAAGACCATCACCGAAGAAGCGAAATAAGTGTCTCCTACGACTTTTGCTACTTTTATGGGTGATTTTTGTTGGAACTATCTTTGTTTCTATTAGTGCACTGTAATTCATACAGGAATCTAATCTTTAATTTAAGCAATCTGTTATATAAACAATGCTATCTTGTTCTCATAATTAGTTATAATTAAGTTGACTGGGAACGCAAACCCCCAGTCATGTGGTACACCCCTTTAGCCATGGTTTCAAGGCTTGGGCAGAAGACTGGCATCACGTAAAAGGAAATTGTTAATGTAAGATGTCAAGTTTGACCTGTTAAACCATGAGTAGTCTCCTTGTGATAGTATGTTGTAATTTTATGTTTGAAAAGTATTTTGAGATACCACACAAAAACAAAGTTTCCGACTGTGTATTTGGTTTAATTTGAGAAGACATAGAGATGAGAGTAGGGTAAGGCCAGGAGAAAATAGATGTAAATACAGAGGTTCAAAAAAATAGCTAGCAGCCCTTACCATACCCAAACCATTTTGATGGAACAATAGGGATAGAGAGATCCACCTTGAGCCGTGTGGAGAATAAGTAGGGATATGCATGCTCTAGATTGACTAATTTCTTGATCCTGGCTCAAGCAAGTGCAACTAGCAGATGGCAAGAGATTGGGAATATATATCTATTAAGTATGTGCATATGAAATTCATTATGTCCCCTTTTGATTTCAAGGTGGGAGGAATGTAATGGAGAAAGGGAGATCGTATTTGTCCTCTATATCCCACCTATCAGGACACTGGGATAAGTCCCAATAATAAGAGTTGGGTTCACTCATAAGTATCTGATTGTAAAAGGCCACCATGAACTTTATTAAGCTAAGTAATCCTTTAGTTGAGCTTCATCCTTTAGTTGAAGCTTCAAGCAAGATACTCAGCCTCTTTTCAGCCCTTCAGTCTTCCTATAATGGCTACAGGACAACCCTATTTCACCCACATTGAATGCCTCTTCTTGCTGTGATCTTAAACTTCAAACTTCAGCCTTTCTCCCTACAAGAGCACCCAAGAACAACACTCAAAACAACCTCTCTTTCACACGTTGTACCTATAGCAAAACATAAGACTTCCACATTGCTTCTAGGGCTTCTTTCTTGCCATCTTATGGATCCTTCTTGCAGTGGCTAAGGCCTCCCTTTGATGGCGTCTAGGGCCTCTCTTAGTGCTGCTTTAGACCTTCCTTGACTACGGCTATATGCTTCTTCTTGATGGATGATAAGGGCCTCCCTCTTGCTATGGATTAGGGCCTCCTTTGTTGTGGATAAGAGGCTTCCTTTTGCTGCATATCTAGCCTCTCTTGACTGCGTATTTATGCCTCTCTTGACTACATCTTAGGCCTCTCTCTAGACTGGGTCTTAGGCCTCTCTCTTGTTGTATCTAATCCTCCTCTTGATTGTGGTTAGGGTTGCCTTTTACTGCAGCTAGGGCTTCCTTTTCGACTGTGGATAGAGCTCCTTCAAGACTGCGTCTAGGTCTCCCTTCATGGCTACAGCTAGGGTCCCTTTGTGACTACAACTAGGGCTCACAATATTGCAACCTGTTAGCCTCGCGTTGCCCAGGGACTCATGCACTATAGCACTCTCTACTACTTCATCCGCATCTGTCTCTACCCACATTTGCCAGTCACGCTACTCTCTCTTCAGGCCTCTCATAGCAAGGTATAATCGAAGAGGTTGGGTACCTCAAGGATCTGCCCCTCATCACCTGTAGTCCTCCTGACTATAGGTCGATGTCTCCCCACCTCTTCTCTAGATGTACATGAGCACTCCCTGTAGTCCCTAGTATGCCCTGGGACACTAAGACATGAGCACTAGTGCATTAACTATGCTAAAAGGTCACTTTCTTGTTAATTTGACCATGAATATCTCTTTTACACAACAATATTTCTTATTTTTATTTATGTTAGTGGTTTGATAAGAACATTTCTACAGTCTCTTCACTAAATTTCTTAAAGTTTTTACATTTATGCTTTTTGACAAAAAAGGGCTAACATTTTACCGTAGCTAAGGATTCTTTAAATAACCTTCTAGCTTGGTTCCTTTTTGTTCAATCTAAGCTTGGAAAAGTTTCATGAATTTACAATGAACAATGTAAGAATCTAGTCTTCTCCAGAAACAATCAAGCCAACTCTTTCATTTTGAAAATTACCTACCAGTTCTAGACATATTCTTTCAAATTTCTATGTTGAAGGTGTTGGATTTTTGTAAGTGATATAGAATGCACACCTACAGTTCTATTGTTCACCTATTAGACCAGTGAAAATTATAGGCAAACTTGGAAGGGTTGGACATGATTGTTCCAACCATACTCTTATTGGCCTGCAATACATATAATCATAACACATACCTACAATACTATTGTTCACCTATTCGGCTAGTGCATATTATAGGAAAACTGTTAAATGTTGGACTTTGTTGTCTCAAGTTCACACACCAGTGCTAAAGATGCAACGTGTTGTGTGCATCCTTAGATATGTTTGAGATTGCAAGCTAACTGTTTAAATAAATGCATGTATAAAACTTCTATATTAGCAAAATAACCATCTATATTGTTTTCTAGCATCTTGGGCTAAATTCACAATAGTATGCTAAAAAGTGTCATTTCAATGTCTGGAAATTAGGATATATAAATGTGAGATATATACTCTACATCTTTGTGTAGGTTTTAACCCCGTACAGAAATTGCCTGCATACGAATTCTAAATCATAGGAAAAATAAAAATGCGAGAGCACAACACATAAAATACATATACACAGAGATTTCCCACTGGATCTCAAAACCGAGACTACCAACTTGATTTTTCATTATATTCCTTTCAATGTTACAATACATATTTATACATGCCAAAGCATCCAAACCATGGACCGAAAACCATTGCGTCCAAAACCATGGACCGAAAAAAAAACCATAGGTAGGTTTGCACAACCTAATATAGGGTCCAAAATTTTTTTTCTCGGGGTGCTGCCCCGAACCCCGTAGAGGGGGGCTACCCACCCCCCTCAAACCCCCCAAGATAACCCAACACTTTGGGTTATCTCCTTTTCAAATCTGAGCTTTTTTAGGCTACATGTTAATTTTTTTAACTTTGAACTTTGAATAAATTCCTGAATGGACTTCATAAATACTCGAATGAATGGACTTCGTCAAGTAGTGGTACCATAAATTATGTTATTTCAAATATTTGACTTCCATATTTTCACAAAATACAATTTCCTCACTAAATACTTATATGTATAGATACTAATATTTAGGATTACATATGTGTTGGAGCAGTTCCTTTATGTTTTACTATAATCCTGATGCTAACAAGCTTTACCTGACTTTTTTCACCAATTATTCATAGAATATGCAAAAGATTTTATTATCAAAATGTGGCAAAAATTACATTTCTTATCATTTATTTTTTTATTGTTCATGACAAGATAATCATGTTGCAAAATTCAGGTATCCTACAGTCTGTTTCGATTTGTGGATATTTTTTTCCTCCCATTGTTTTACAAGGATGTAGATTTCATTTTCAAGCTAATGGTTTTTGCATGTATCTTATCTAGACCCAAATGCTGGTAATGGAGGAGATCTTGAGAAGTAGTCATGGAAACAGACTATCAGAGGTTAATGTTACAATACCACTTCCACTTGGTATCAGAAAAAGTTTAATGGTAAGTGACATAAAGAAGAGTTATTTAATGGCAGGGTTGAAAGGGAAGCCTCATGCCTTAGTTCTAAGTCATTTATTTATGTTTCTTAGCTCTAAGTCATCTATTTTTGAGCTTTACCAAATCAATTATTTCACTAATCCAATATGCATGGATTGTATTTCTCACCCGATGTTAATTACTTGACATGGTTGATATAACATTCAATTCTAGGGCACTTTTAGTTTAAGTGAGATATTTTATTGATTAAAAGGATGTTCATATTTTGATTGGTTTACTTGGAGCTTGATTTAAAAAAGTTTTGCAAATTCCATGTGGATGTTATTTTTTCAGGGTGAGCTCTTTGCACCAGTAAGGTTAGATGAGTCCTAGAACATAGGTATACAATAAGAACATCTTTGGCCTTTGTTGTGTATCTATTATTCTTTATATCATTCATGGATGGTTATTGATTATGTAAAATAGAGGATGGGAAGGTCCTGCCAATTCTCTTGACAAAACAAAATAAAATGGAGTGGTAGAATTGTGTTTTAAAGGGTGAGCCAGAAATCAGTACTTGAAAGGTAGAATTTGAGAATGGCAAGCTATCTGATCTAGATCTAGAGACACAATAGACCGTGGAAAAAAATGATGGTATCGATGAGTCTTCCCAGAAAATAAGCTCTAATTGTTAGACCACTGCCCAAATTTCAATTATCTGCAATGGAAATAGCGACTCTAACTTTATTTGTATGAATAACGACTTTGGCCATTGTCCTATTCATTTCCTATGAATGATTTTGATTTTCAAACTCCAACTAGTTTGTTGTTAGTTTAATTAAAGCTTTGATGACAAACTTTTAGTTTTCAAAGCTCTTTTCTAAATCTATTTTCTTGAGCAAATTTGTCTTTTTACTTTAGGTACTATAGATTACTACTGTGTGACATATGCTATGATATAATTACCTGGATAAATAGACAGAAGTGTTGTACAACATAGTCTTTTTTAAATCTAAAGAAACAGTATTTCCAAATACAAAGTCTATTAATTAAGAAAATCTTTTAGACTTCTTTGCTAAGTTATGATTATATTTTGGTAGAGGATTTTCTGTATGCTGATATTGTATTTTCTCTTTGATTTTTGTCAGGTAACAATGGTTAATAAGGAATGTGTTCTTGAGCAGTAGGCACACATCTTATTCTACGATCAACAGGAAACTCCATGGTTTTCAAGCATGGCAACAAAAACGCAGATGTTAGTGGGATATCAAAAGTCCGTGTTGGATGAATTTAATACTAGTGATGATTTTGATTCCTTGTCAGATAAAGAATGTCTTGAGTCAAATTCAAATAAACATAAGCAGCTCAAGAATGAAGGTGAAGCTATTGCTTTTTGTCCAAGTCAATTTCTTTTATTTGTTTGTTGTTGTCATGTTTTGAGTGTGGACTTGTGAAATTCCAAATTGCATGTTGGTTTTTGTAAAGGGGAAATATATATATATATATATAATTTTTTTTATCATATGTCGTTCATGGTTTCCGGAGATCCATGTTATATTTGCACAGAAGTTTAGATATCATTCAAATATCTAAACACCAAACAACAAAAACATTGAGAATTTTCTTTTGATCAACCTATAACATATTGCATCTGTCTTCATCAATGTTATTCTTCCATATGTTATCAACTTATGACATTTCATTTGCAATATTTGGTGCATTTTCTAGTTGTAGGTCATTTATAGATTATAATTGTCTTCAGAATTTCACTTCTAATTGAATATTCAACTAAACATATTGATTCTCTTATACATAATCATTTTTCCCTCCACCCACTTTTCATAACTTCCATAACCATTAGGTAGGGACTTGCACCTTCAATGTTGCTTTTCTTATTTAGTAAAATATTATCGAGACTTTAATTTATTGAAAGTTGTTTACAATTTATGAAGTTTCAAGGTATAATTTTTAAAGTCTAATTCTTTAAAGGGTGCTAGCTCAATGGAAGAGCACCTGCTTTACAAGCAAGAGGTTGGTGGTTCGATTCCATCATGACCTGACATGATCCATATGGAATGATCTTTTGACCATCACCAATGAGCTTTGGTTACATTTTTCAACCCTCACCAAAATATGAAATGGTGACGGTCAACGAACGCCAACATATAGATGCATCAATATTAACGAACCCCAAAGCTATGTAACCATAAATCGTTGGTTTTTATATGAAATAGTGACGGTCGATGTCCGTAATTATAGTCAGTATTCATGACAGACCTCGAATGTCACCACAACACCTATACTTATGGCAATGCGGCTTTTGGTGAGGGTCAACGAACGTCACCATATATATGCACCAATAGTGACAGCCATGAAAGATCCATCACAATAAATCATTGTTGTTCATATAAAATGATGACGGTCACTATCCATCATTATAATCAATATTTTTGACGGTCCTTTAATGTCACCATAACACTTATACTTTTGGTGACGTTTAGTTTTTGGTCATGGTCGCTATCTATCATTATAAATCATTATTGGTGATGGACTTTGAATGTCACTACAGCACCTATACTTTTGGTGACATTCAGGTTTAGTGACGGAGGCTATGGTCCGTCACCATTGCTCATATGAAATGGTGACAATCACTATCTGTCATTATAAATCGTTATTGGTGATGAACTTTGAATGTCACTACAACACCTATACTTTTGGTGACATTCAGGTTTAGTGATGGGGGCTATGGTCTGTCACCATTGCTCATATGAAATGGTGACAGTCACTATTTGTCATTATAAATCATTATTGGTGATGGATTTTTAATGTCACTACAACACCTATACTTTTGGTGATGCTACTTTTGGTGACGTTCAGTTTTTGGTGACGAATACTCTTTTGACCGTCACCAATGAGCTTATGGTGACATTTTTCGCCCCTCACCAATGTCCTTTTTTCTTGTAGTGGGTGGTCATTCCAATCATGGGTCTATATCTGTAGACGACTATTCATGTACATGTAATGAAAGTTTATAAGTTGAGCATGAGTATGCCTTCCCTCAATGATTCATGTAAAAATAAAAAATATCATGATATATGTATTGTAATTGATGTTGGTCACCTTCCACTTTGAAACCTCTTCATCACACCGTAAATCATTTCATTTGACATTGGCATTTTTCCGACTTCATGCTTTAGGGGGCAGCTGTTACAGATCTATTTGGGCACATCACTCCCATCATCCAGATCAATGTTTTAGGGCTCAACAAACCCTAATTTCAATTGCTACATTCCCTAAACAAGTCACCCTTTTGAATGCCTCCTTCCCAGACAATTTCATGACATGAAGACATCCTGAAATGACCTCTAAAGGGACCAGCGCAGGTAGGCCCATGTAAGGGTGCACTGCAGAGCAGTTAAGTCCATGCCAGGGTGCTCTGTAGAGAACTTAGGCTTCCTTTCACCTGTGTTGGGAAAGTTTGAGCGAAATTCACATAGGGTTTAGGGAATATTCTTATCTTTTGGAGTCATCTAGAAAGTTCCCTCACTTATCAACTCCTATGAGCTCGAAAATGGATGAGGAATGAGTTAAGATGCATCCTATCCTCTCATCCCTTCCTCCATGGAACTAATTCTAAGTATGGAAGGCCATTCAATACCACCATTTATGACAAAACCTCCTTCATCTCCCTATAAATTGACCACTCATCTAAGTGATCAGGGGTTGGATTATGTTGAATTGTAAGGAGATAATGTTCCTATGAGAATTGGCTTTGAAGCAAGTATTTTAATGCTACAAGTTTGTCATGCTTTTGATGTGATGTGAATGGGATCCAAGGTAGAGGAATGACTTTGAATCAGAAATAATGGTTGTAATTCCTTCTTCTATTCAATAAAGTATTTGAACCTTTCTCACATGTGTTTGTATTCTCTTATGTTTCTTATATGTGTGAAATGCGTCTGATTCCATTCACTTGTATTCAATATATATTTTTCTTTGATCAGTTCTTTGTCTTCTGTTTATGTTTACAGGTACTTCTCAAGCGTGTTAAGTATGGGAAGGAGCGACGGGATTGATAGAAAGGAGACAAGAGGAAAGCAGAACTACAAGTAGGTATTTTCATCTTCTTTGTCTTATCTATTTCTTATAGGAAAAGACTAAATGATTTAAAATGTTGTTCTAGATATGGCTACTTATCTAGGGAATTAGTATTTATCCATAGATACCAAATTCTCCAAAACACCATGGAATCCTAACTTCCTTTGAAATGAGGAAAGGAGGTCCATAGGATATGAGAGAACCCACTTTTAAAGCTTTAGGAAAGGCAAAAGAAAAGTAAGAGCACAATGAACCACAATACATTTCAGAAGAAGAAGATGAGGTAAATGTTGTCAAAAATCTTCAACGGGGTTCCGAAAGATTCAGAGGTAAGTTACCATTCAAATGCTTTGCTTGTGGTAGAGTTGGCCATTATGCTGCCAAATGTCCTCATAAAGATAAATATGAAAATTGAAAGGAATATGCAAAGGGTAATAGAAAACAGCTTGTCAATAAAATGAGTTACTATACGCATGAAGATAGTGATGGTTTATCCAATAGTGATGAAGATGAAACTGAACAAGATTATAGACTACTCATGGCTTATGACAATGATGATTTTTTGGATGCCTTAGAATAGGAATACTTTCTTAAATAAATCACAAAACTCAAAATCTTCTTAGAAGAAAAGAATATGATCATAGATATGTTGACACACCAACTCACTGAAAGAGAAAAACACAATGCAAATCTAGAATGTGAAATCGTGGGTCTAAGAAAAGAACTTGAGAAGACAAAATCTCTTAATCTTAGATTTGCTAAAGGATCTGAAACTTTAAATGAAATCATCAAAATTTCAATGTTCTCCTATGATAAAGACATGTCTTGGATATACTGAAGAATCATCTTAATTACAAAAGTCGTCAGCCTCCACCAGAAGCTATCTTACTGGAGCAAAGACCACTGAACAGTACGTTAATTGTTAGCAAAGGCCTAAAATTACTCATCATGTAAATCATACTCAATTTACTCCAAGGATGAATATCAGTCGAAGCTTCAACCAACAGGTAAACAATGCCAAAAGATTCTATGATCGCAGAAATTTCTTCAATGGGCAATGTTTTTCATGTCATAACTTTGGGCATAAGGTTGCTCAATGTGTTGCTTACAAAACCATCATGATTAGAGAAGCACGAAATCAAAGGAGTGTTATAGGAATCAAGAAAAGTTCCTATAATAACTTTTCTCCTCTTGAAAATGAAATAGAATGTTCAATTTGTAACAACTTCGGTTATGAAGAATCTAAATGCAGGAGCAAATTTCAACCAACACTTCAAAAGGAGCAAACATCATTAAATCCCAAGATATGGAGAAAGAAGGAATCTCAATCAGAAAGATGTGGCATAACTATGTATGCAGAAGGACAAGAAAATCAGTGGTACATCAACAGTGGATTCTCCAAACACATGACAGGAGATAAAGAGAAACTTCACTCATATAGTGCTTTATAAAAGGAAAAGAATGTCTCATTTGGAAATGACACTCTAGCTGTCATTAAAGGTAAAGGTTATGTTTTATTGAAAGAAAAGGTTAAAGCTATAAATATCATGTATGTAGATGGTTTAAAGCATAACGAATTGGGTGTTAATGAAATGTGTGATCAAGGAAATGAATTTGTGTTTTGATCAAACATATGTGTGGTTCATGAGCTTGATACAGGAAATACCCTGATCAAAGGTACAATAACTCTAAATAATTTATACATACTCAAAGGAGGACAACAACAATGTTATCTAATCAAAACAAATGAAAATTGACTATGGCATAGAAGATTAGGACATCTAAGCTTTTCTCAGATAAGAAATGCATGCAGGCTCAAGGAAGTTCATGATATTCCAGATATCAGCATCCCATAAAACACCATATGCAAACCATGTCAAGTCGGTAAGAAAACTAGAGTTCACTTCAGCGTAAAAGAAGGATCAGCAAGTAAGCCTCTTGAACTCATCCATACTAATTTATCTGGTCCAACAAGGAAAAATTCACCTCGTGGAGAAGAATACTTTATTTTATTTATTGATAATTTTTCCAATATGTGTTGGATAGGTCTACTAAAGAATAAAGATGAAGCATTTGAAAAGTTTAAAGCCTTAAAAGATTTACTTGAAAATGAATCATATCGTAAACTCAAATGTCTCATATCTTATCGAGGGGGAGAATTCATATCAGATGAATTCTTTGACTTTTGTGAACAACATGGAATAAAAAGGAAATTCTTCGTCGAAAGAACTCCTCAGAAAAATCGTGTGGTGGAAAGAATGAATAGAACAGTTCAACAAATGGCTCGAGCTATGCTTGATGAATCTATAAATCCTACAACCTTTTGGGGTGAAGTTGCATTTGTTGTTGTGACTATTCCTAACAAAGCAAATGTTTGGGTAAATAGCAATAAACTCCATTTGCTACTGTAAAACACTTTAGAGTTTTTGGAAGCAAATGTTTCATCAAAAGGATTGATGAAAAACTTGGTAAGTTTGAACCCAGAGCAGACGAAGGAATTCTTCTTGGTTATTCATCAAGAAGTAAAGGTTACAAATGTTATAATAAAAGACTTTGGAAAATTGTTGAAAGAATTTATGTTGTAATTGATGAAGCATGCAGAAATCTGGAACAAATGAAATCAACAGAGGAATATGACAATGAGGAAGAAGGGGATGATTTCCTGCATCAAATCAAAATGATATAGAAGAAGAAACCAATGAAGCACCAGAAGAAGATACAACAGATAGGGAAAAGACTCCATCCAAGTATGTTCAGAAGAATCATACAGAATCTCAAATTCTAGGAGAGAAATGATTTGAATTTGAAACTACTTGAAAAAAGGTTTGCAGGGTATTCAATTCAATATTAAACATGTTTAAAACATTCCCATGTCTTACAGTAAAGAAACAAATGAAGTTTTCAGTTGTTCATGATCCATTCAAGCATAGCAGAAATATTTCATTTTATTGTTTAACACATTAAAACGAATTTGTTCTGCAAAATAAATCAACCACAGATGCAAAATAAGTTGATGAAGCAGTTCACCCCTCCTGGGCTACGTCTGCTGGGTCCAAGGCCCCCAAATGGGTCAGCCCTCGTTTTGATTAAATGCTCAAAATGAAATTACAGCTGAATAGAAGTCTCTACAAGTAAAATAGACTGCAAAATTGGATTCATAACACATGAATCCTTCAGGATTGACTGCTGGTTCACCTCCAATGGATACCTGCAACCTGAAACAGTCCTCACAATATTGGGCCCCAGTGGCTCCTGGAACTTCCACGGCTCCAAAACCTATGCAAATGACCTCTGATGGAAAAACGACCTGTGCCAATGGCTTCAGAATGTCAAACATACCCAAAATAAATAAATAAATAAATAAAAATTCGTCCAAAACTGCCTTTCCTAGCCAAAGTTATGGCCATTTAATGAAAACTGCCAGTTTCCCCTAAAAGGACTCCAGCTAACTTTAGTGGAGCTCCGCCAAATCTGGACGCCCGCCAAATTTGGTGCTCCGCCAAAAATTCCGCCAACTAAACTGCAGTTGAACTGACCTTAACTTCTGCATGTGACCATGTGGATGGGTTCATTGGATTTCGTGCCCGACGGTTTGGGTTATGGCCCACGGTTTCAGGCACGGTCGTATGGAGGCGGGGCTGGCCTTAAAGGGCTAGCCCATTCTTTTCCACCCATAGCATAATTCAAACCTTAAAAGAATAATTTTCCGCTAATATTTCAAACGCATGGCTGTAGTGTGTTGGTAGAACTTTGGATTTGTATAGCAAAGGTTGTGTGTTCAAACCTCTCCATTACCAACAAAAATTTTAACATGCGCCCAACTTTGCCGACATCACCCATGGGGACACGTGGTGGCCTCCAGGCTTGCCACGTGGCAGTCTCTGATTGGCTGTTCAGAAGGAATATTCCTTGGAATATTCTCAGGAATATTCTACAGAATATTCTTTTTTTAATTTTTTTTTTGAAAATTCAAAAATCAAGGGTCATTAGGCAATTTTGTTTTTGCCATAACTTTCACATACGGCGACCATTTTTCGAACCGTTTGCGGCGCCGGAATCAGGAGGATGAGCTCTATCTGGTAATTTAGGTTCGAGACAATTTTGATCACTTTCAATTTTGAGCATTTTTCGACACTTGGGACATGAGCCCTTGATCACGCCTCCCCATTGGGAAGCTTTTGGACCCCAAAAGCCTTCAAATACCTGTTACAGAGGTGAGGGTACAGTGCCCTCACTCTGTCCACCTCCATCCACTTTGCCTTGTTCGGTTTGCTGCCTTTGAGACCAACTCGAACATAATCTTCATTGCCCCTCCTTGAAGTGTGTGTCCTTCTGTCAAGGATTGTATCTTCTTTCAGCTCATCTAAATTTTCTGGCGAGAAATCTTCTATAGATGGCAGCTAAACATCACTTTCATGATCAGCGATCAAAGGAGGTTCATACAAACGTAAGTTCTCCACATTAACAACAGAATACATTTGCATGTAGGAAGGCAAATCTAATTGAAAAGCATTATTTCCAAGCTTCTTGAGGATTTTGAATGGACCATAACGAATAGGCTTCAAATTTTTACCTTCTCCTTGCATTCTTTCCTTACCAATGTACAGCCATACCTCATCCCCTTCTTGAAACTTGTGATCGATTCTATGCTTGTCGTGTCTTTCCTTGTACTTGCCTTGACTTTTCTCAAGCTGTTCTTTAATCCGCTGATGTATTTGCTGAATTTTTTCAATGAATGAACGAGATTTGTCAACATCACTATGTCCCTCAATGGCGACATCTTTCTCAAGAATGGAATCAAGAGGCGATTTTAGCAAGTAACCAAAACAAGCTTCAAACGGTGAGGTGTTTGTGGAAGAGTGCTTGGCACGGTTGTAAGCATGTTGTATGTAATGCAAATGTTCATCCCAAAGCTTGGGATGCTTGCTGCAATATCTTCTCAAGAGGTGCACAATGGTTATGTTCACAACTTCGGTTTGTCCATCTGTTTGCAAATGGAAAGCAATACTTTTCTTCAACTTTGTGTCCATCATCTCCCATAGATTGGACCAAAAATTCCCCACAAATCTGGAATCCCTGTCACTAATAATGGAAGTAGGAAAACCAAAGTGAATCCATACATGATGAAAAAATAATTTAGTAGTTTGTTCAGCAGTTATAGTTTTCTTACAAGGCATAAGTATACACATTTTGCTGAAACGATCAACTACTACATATAAATAATCATGCTGCTTTCTAGATTTTGGCAAACCTACTACAAAATCCATAGAGATGCTCTCCCATGGTCTAGAAGGTACCAGCAAAGGATTATACAAGCCAAGCTTCCTATTACTAGGCTTGCTGGTAGCACATAATGAACAACCTTTTATGAACCTTGAAACAACATCTACCATGCGAGGCCAATAGTAATACCTCTGTAGATGTGCAACTATTTTGCTTACACCAAAATAGCCAGCAATAAGAGAAGAATGAGCTTCTCTTTCAAAGATTCAAAAGCTTTTTGCTACTTGCCTCCCCATTGGAAAGCACGCTTCACACTTGTCACTGCATGCATAGGAGCTTCTATAGAAGAGAAGTTAGAGATGAACTTCCTCCAATATTGAGTTGCACCCAAAAAACTTCTTACCTCTGTTATGGATTTGGGAGTAGGCCACTTCACGATAGCCTCAATCTTAGCAGGATCAATCCTCAGAGCACCTCCTCCTACTATGTATCCCAAATAAACCAGAGAAGTCTTTCCAAATTCACACTTTGACATTTTAAGAATTAACTGGTTCTTCTTCAACATCAAGTACTTTCCTAACATGCATGATTAAAAACAAAGTAATCAACCCTTCAAGTTAATCACATATACCCGGAAATCATAATGATCCCTATGCTCATGCATATCATTCTCATGCATGCAGTTCATATTTCAACTTTCTCTTAAGTACAATCAAAAGTACAATATCCTTGATCACATGTACATGTACTTCCAAAGCTGAAATGAATATAACTTTTGCTGCGATAGAGTGAGTCTCATACTCATCTTTTACCTTCATGGCGAAATTTTTGCAACAACATAAAAAAACATGCATACATCCAAAGTTTGTATGTATAAAAGGAGTATGTCTTACTATATCAAGAAGTTCATCCACTTCTTACCAAGCCACTTCAATGGTGATTTTTGTTGCAGCAGTAGTTCTTCATGTGAATCTTCCACATCGATAATGGAATCCATAGATCCACTTGCGCCAACATTTTTTTCCTCAAACTGCATGTGCTTTGGACGACTTGTTGGATGCAAGGTCCAACAATGAGAAACATGATGTCCCTTCTTTTGAAAAAATTTGCAACTTTCAAGCACTTTCTGAGAAATTTTTCTTTGCCTCATCTGCTTCATGTGTGATTTCTTTTTCAACCAACATCTTGAAGCAACATGCTTAAATCCACCACAAAATGTGCAACAAAACTTCCTCGTTTGTTGCATAGAATGTCCATCCTTTTTGTCTTTGAGAAACGATGAACTAGTAGAGGAGACAACTTTCCTTTTCAGACTTTCATCACTGTTCTTGTCTTGAAAATTGTTTACATTTGCATGCTCGCCATAAGCGACATGTTTACCCTCTACTTGCTGTAATGATGGCTTAAAGCAATGGCAATCACCCTTAAAACAATTTTGGCATATATTCATTTGAGAACTTGGGATAAAGGTTCTTTTTAAATTTGCATCACATGCATTCAAGGATTTGAATTCTTCACCATTAAACTGTTCATATCCAAGACCAACATTCTTGGGTCGCTCCACAACTGAAATAGGATCAACCATGCCTTGTGCATGCTTGCCCAGACCTTTGCCTTCTTGATAGCCCATCTTAAACATTAATTTGGACCCCATACCTCTCGTATGTTTTTCAAAAGAACCAACACACTTTTCAATTGAGGAAATTGAAGACAAGTTTGAATGATTTACCTCATCCTCATGCATTTTCTTGGACAAAGCTTCTTGATCTTGAAGGAGTTGTTTCTCCATGTCATGCAATCTTTGGAGAATTATTTCATTCTCATCTTTCATAGCCAACAATTGTGCATGAAGCTTAACACTTTCTCTTTGATCCTCAATGAGAATTTGCACCATGTCCTTCACCTTTAGGAACTCATTCTTCATGTCATCATTGAAGAATTTTGTGAAGGGGAAACCTTCACTTGTGGAAGAAATTGACATTATGGAAATGGTCAATTAAACAAAAGAAACTTCCCAATATGAGTTCTCAAAGCTTTCAATCAAGTGACAAGCTTTAACCAAATGTCAAACAAAAACCCCTTCTTATTCAAGCAACCTGGTAAGCATCAACACTTGCAAGACAGTTAGAAGATCTTTGCACAAAAACAATCAAAAGACAACTACACCATAGATTGACTGAAAGAGCATTTATCTATTTTGCAATTGTATAACAAGAGCATTTCAAAGGCTTCCTGGCTCATTTCAGGCTATGTCTATAGCTTATTTGACTGCTTTTGATACAAAGAAACAACAACATAGCTCTAATACCAACTTGATCTGAATTTGAAACTACTTGAAAAAGGTTTGCAAGGTATTCAATTCAGTATTAAACATGTTTAAAACATTCCCATGTCTTGCAATAAAGAAACAAATGAAGTTTTCAGTTGTTCATGATCCATTCAAGCATAGCAGAAATATTTCATTTTACTGTTTAACACATTAAAAAGAATTTGTTCTGCAAAATAAATCAACCACAGAAGAAAAAGAAGTTGATGAAGCAGTTCACCCCTCCTGGGCTACGTCTGTTGTGTCCAAGGCCCCAAATGGGTCAACCCTCATTTTGATTAAATGCTCAAAATGAAATTACAACTGAATAGAAGTCTCTACAGGTAAAATAGACTGCAAAATTGGATTCATAACACATGAATCCTTTAGGATTGACTGCTGGTTCACCTCCAATGGATACTTGCAACCTGAAACAGTCCTCACAATACTGGGCCCTAGTGGCTCCTAGAACTTCCACGGCTCCAAAACCTTTGCAAATGACCTATGATTGAAAAGAGACCTGTGACAATGGCTTTATAACGTCAAAAATACCCAAAATCAAAAAAAAAAATCATCCAAAACCGCCTTTCCTAGCCAAAGTTATGGCCATTTAATGAAAACTGTCAGTTTCCCCTAAAAGGACTCCAGCTCACTTTAGTGGAGCTCCGCCAAATCTGGACGCCCGCCAAATTTGGCACTCCACCAAAAATTCCGCCAACTAAACTGCAGTTGAACTGACCTTAACTTCTACATGTGACCACGTGGATGGGTTCATCGGATTTTGTGCCCGGCGGTTTGGGCTATGGCCCACGGTTTCAGGCACGGTCGTATGGAGGCGGGGCTGGCCTTAAAGGGCTAGCCCATTCTTTTCCACCCATAGCATAATTCAAACCTTAAAAGAATAATTTTCCGCTAATATTTTAAATGCATGGCTGTAGTGCATCGGTAGAACTTTGGAGTTGTATAACAGAGGTTGTGTGTTCAAACCTCTCTGCTGCCAACAAAATTTTTAACATGCGCCCAACTTTGCCGACATCACCCATGGGGCCACGTGGCGGTCTCCAGGCTTGCCACATGGCAGTCTCTGATTGGTTGTTCAGAAGGAATATTCCCAAGAATATTCTACAGAATATTCTCGGAATATTCTTTTTTTAATTATTTTTTTTGAAAATTCAAAAATCAAGGGTCATTGGGCAATTTTGTTTTTGCCATAACTTTCACATACGGCGACCATTTTTCGAACCGTTTGCGGCGCCAGAATCAGGAAGATGATCTCTATCTGTTCGTTTAGGTTCAAATCAATTTTAAGCACTTTTAATTTTGAGCATTTTTCGACACTTGGGACATGAGCCCCTGATCAATAAAGGGTTTGGAGTACAGACAAGAAGAACTCTTACAGGGACCTCAAGTTATCTAGTATTACTATCATCCACAGAACCTCAGAATGTAAATGAAGCCTGCAAAGATGAATGTAGGGTCAAGGCCATGGATGAATAACTTGACCAAATTGAAAATAATGATACTTGAGAGTTAGTTCCTATCCCTCATGATAAAAATGTTATAGGAGCAAAATGGATATTCAAGAATAAGTTGAATGAAAATGTAGAAGTTATTAGAAAAAATGCAAGACTTGTTTGCAAAGGGTATGCTCAAAAAGAAGGTATATATTTTGAAGAAAATTTTGCACCTGTTGCCAAACTTGAAGCCATAAGGATGTTTGTTGCTCTTTCTAGTTTTCGAAAATTTGAAGTATATCAAATAGATGTAAAATCGGCCTTTATTAATGGATATTTAGAAGAAGAAGTTTATATTGAACAGCCTGAATGATTCATTCTTGGAAATGATGAAAAACTCATATGCAAGCTCAAAAAGGCTCTCTATGGTCTGAAACAAGCTCCAAGGGCTTGGTATTACTGCCTTGACAAATATCTACAACAACAAGGTTTCACAAAAGGTTCTGTAGATAGTAATTTATACACAAAGATTGAAAATGATAAACTGCTAATTATTGTTGTTTATGTTGATGATATCATTTTTGGTAGCAATGAAGAATCCATGAGTCAGAATTTTGCTTCAATAACGCAACAAGAATTTGAAATGTCCTTACTTGGTGAACTTACTTATTTTCTTGGTTTACATGTACATCAAACAAAAGATGGTATCTTTCTTTCACAAACCAAATATATCAAGTAGATCTTGAAGAAGTACAGAATGGATGATTCTAAACCAGTATGTACTCCAATGGCAACAGGATGCAGTCTTAGTTCTAACATTGAATCACCAATAGTAAACCAACCAACTTACAGATCTATGATTGGAAGTCTGCTTTATCTAACAGGTACCAGACCTAATATGATGCATGCAATAGGAATTGTTGGAAGGTTCCAAGCAAATCCAAAGGAATCACATCTCCAGGAAGTCAAAAGAATTTTCAAATATCTTCAAGGAACTTAGGACTTTCGACTATGGTATCCTAAAGATACAAACCTTACTCTTCATGCATATATAGATGCAGATTGGGTAGGAAATGTTGATGATTGAAAGAGCACTATTGGAGGTGCATTCTATATGGGTTCTCGGTTAGTTTCATGGTTCAGCAAGAAACAAAGTTCGATTACCTTATCTACTGCTGAAGCAGAATATGCGGTTGTTGCATCTTGCTGGACACAACTACTTTGGATAATGAAAACATTGCAATACATTCATATCACATGTACTCCACCCATCTCCATTCTATGTGATAATACAAGTGCCATCAATATTTCAAAAAATCCTGTCATGCACTCTAAGACCAAGCACATACCCATTAAGTACCATTTTCTATGAGAACAAGTGCTTGAACAAAAGATTAAATTGGAGTATTCCCCTCCAATGAACAGGTTGTTGATATATTCACTAAACTACTTCCCAGATAGACATTTGAATATCTCAGACAAAAGCTGGGAGTAGTTGCTACATCATCCTGCTGTTAAATCCAATTTTCAGAGGAAGGTTATTATACGCAGGTTTCATGAAGTATAGTCGTGTATACATGCGAGTTTCTGTGGTTGAAGAAGCCTATATGTTTTTCTGACAAAAAAATAGGGGGTTAGACTTTGATATGGGTGTTTTGCCTAATATTCATGATTACAGTCTGTCGATATGCTTTGTTCATTGATTTTTATCTTACTGACAAAGATGCCTTGATGAATGACTTGTTGACAATGCACAGGTACCACAGGTTCAGGGGGAGCATTAGCCTTCACACACATTCTACATTATTGGCATCATGGTTACTAAGTTCAACTATGGCTTCAGATACTTATATCATTTGTTGCACAAGTCATGTAAAGATCGAGGGTGTGATATAACTTCTTTTGTCATAGTCTATATTTGAATGAGTCCTATTGGACATATGATGTAATTTGCATCCCCACTTTGCATGGGATGGATGATGTAATAATTGATGTATTTCTGTCATGTATAAACAATTGGTATATCCCCACTTGGTTGGGTGGATGAGTCAAATATGGTGTATCCCCGCTTAGTTGGGTGGATGAGTCAAATACGGTGTATCCTCACTTGGTTGGGTGATTAATGTATGTATGAGTCATTGGTCATAGGGAGGTCATACTCACTTCGTTGAGTTATAGAGTCATGTTATTCTTTTGAAACATATCTCTGTAGACTCAACATGTACTCAGGGGTAGCATGGATATCATAATGTATAACAAAGGGGGGAAATAGCTTGGTCCACCCTTTTCCCTTGATGTCAAACGGGGAGAGTATTTTGGTGTTGCTTGTTATCTTTAACAGTTTCTACAGCTTGCAGTAATCAACACCAGCATGGTTGTCATCAAGTCCAAAGGGGGAGATTGTTGGAATTATCATACAAGTGTTGTCCTTGATGGAAAACCATGCACAGGCCAGTTCAATTTTGATGAAAAGCAACCCACAGTGTAACAGGTCCATTAAGATGTAACAGGGCATTGGTATAGAAGAATAGGAAGATGGAACTAAAGTCTACTAATCATAATGAAGAAGTTGAAGGTAAAGGATGGTGAAAAGTTGTAATAGATCTAACCCAAAAATATAGGAGAATACAAATATACCTAAGAAATAACAAGATAGAAATAGATAAATTCTTCTTTATTGATCAAAACCCTTAAGGTAGGGTAACACCATACATTCACTCCTTAAGAAAGGAGAACATTCCACAAGCCATATGTTTGTCCATACAATACTCCTTGACATCTCTCAATGGGGAGTCTCTAGCCTCTATATATAATTCATACATACAATATCATGGGTCATTACCATGCTTCTCTCAATACCATATATCTAATACCACGGGCTTTCCTTATAACTATGGCCCATCCCATTATTACATTATTCCCTTGGGTACTTCCCTATGTACCCCATGCTATCCCCCTAGGTATACTACATTCCACCCCCCTTAAACATGTTTCATCCTCGAAACATAGGAAGAACACAAATAATAAGATCTACTCAAAAGAGTAGTCCACTGGTACCATGCACATGCATCTAGCCATCCAAGAGAAAGGTGAACCCTCGATCTAGTTGGTGCCTCGCTCGCTTGAGATGGAAGTTGAACCTGGTGGCTCTTCTGTGTTGATGTGTTGTGGGTGGATCGTCACCCCTCTCGATCCGTCATGTGTAGGTTTTTGTCCTTGTTGTTGATTCATTGCCATCTTGTTGGTTGTTTTCTTGCTGGGTGATGTGGGTGGTGATATGCTGAAGTTTTAACCAATGGTGTATCTTGCTTTAATTCACCACTTAATTGAGCATGATTGGTATCTGGTACATGTTGTGGCTCTTACTGTTGTTTCTTTTCTTCCAATCTTACTTCAACCATAGATTCCTCATCTGATGTGTTAGACCCTGGAACATCTTCTGCTTCAGCCTCCTTGGACTCTACCTGTTTATTGATGGAAATGTCATGTAATGTAATTTTCTTCTTTTTATACCAAAGTTTCAGGAATTTCTTCTACACATTAATATTGATAGTACCAACAGATTCCATCCAAGGGTATCCCAAAACAACATCCATATTAGTCATATCTGAAGCATAAAAATCAGAATGCAATACATACTTATCCATAGAAATCTTCAAATCTTTATAAACTTGAACATCCGCATTATCAACCCATGTGTTCTCCATGTGTTTTGTTGGAACCTGCAATTTTTTTACCAAATTAACATTTATAATATTTTTCTTGCAACTAGGATTTATAGACACAATGATCTTCTCCTTCTGAATACATCCATGAACCTGTAATAAGGATATACCAATAGAAAATAATCTTGTATGTTTCTCGTTATCCTTTTTTCCAGCATGAGACCATTTTTCTAAAAGGAAATTTTCAAATTCTTCATCTAAAAGGTTATACAACTTATTTCTGTCAAGTGATCTCAACCATTTCGCAGCCTCATCCTGCAAACCAAGCCACATGAAACCTTTCCAATCTTTCCCATATATGAAATTTTTACTTCTTATGAATTCTTCAATAGTGGGCTCATTATCTTTTCCTGTAAAAATAAGATCTTTGCTAAGTTTTTTGGTTTCCTTCTTTCCAATATGATACCATTTTTCCAAAAATAGTTTTCCAATTTCGTCAGCACGACATAACTTCAAAATCTCATTGTCAAGTGATTTCCACCATATAGCAGCCTCATCTTTCAAATAATACCCTATTTTGTCCTTCCAACACCCTCGGAAGTCAAACTTCTAAGATGCTATAAAATTTTCAATAGTCAGCCCATCATTTTTTCCTGTAAAAAACATCTTGCTAGAAGCCACAAAGAGGGTTTTGAAAAGGTCACTTACTTGGTGAAAAATTAAAATGGCCGCAATCTGGTCAATATTGCTCAGAATCCTTATTATGATCTATTTTTGGAAATGGAACGACCATTCGACATCTTCCCATATGATAGAAATCCTAATCTAGGTACTAGAATTTCAGACTTGCGCTGCAACTATCTCGTCATCACGAAAATTTCTAAAAAAATTGTTGATTTTAAATCAGTGATATCTCCCTCATCCGGACTTTGATTCGACCGATTTGTTTTTTTGAAATTGCGTAATTTTTCAAGAGGATCTCAGATCCGCAATTAGTTTCTCAAAATTCCCCACAAAACGACAAAAATTAACTAGATATCCGTCGTCCACATATTTTCGTCAAAAAATTTCTACAACACATCTAATTTTTATATCAGCGATATCTCCCTCATATGGACTCTGATTCGGCCAATTTTTTTTTTATTGGGTATTTTTGCAAAAAGAATCTAGATCTGCAATTTGTTTCTTCAAAATTTGCACCAGAAGTTACAGATCTGATTTTCAAACTCGCCTCCCAAAAAATTTCCTCCAATATATATATATATATATTATATATAATATATATATATATATATATATATATATTATATATATATATATATATATATATATATATATATATATATTATATATATATATATATATATATCTTCACTTGCCCAAGAAGGTGTTATGATACCACTTGTAATAGATCTAACCCAAAAATATAGAAGAATACAAATATACCCAGGAGATAACAAGATAGAAATAGATAAATGCTTCTTTATTGATCAAAACCCTTAAGGTAGGGTAACTCCATACATTCACTCCTTAAGGAAGGAGAACACTCCACAAACCATATGCTTGTCCATACAATATTCCTAAATCTCTCAATGGCGAGTCTCTAGCCTCTATATATGATTCATACATACAATACCATGGGTCATTATCATGGTTCTCTCAATACGATATATCTAATACCATGGGCTTACCTTATAATTATGGCCCATCCCGTTATTACATTATTCTCTTGGGTACCTCCCTCTGTACCCGATACTATCCGCCTTAGGTATATAACAAAAGTAGTTTAAGATGTATACACGGGTCCACTTTGTCAAAACAGCGTATACGTGCTAGTTCACAGAACAAAAAGAGCGTATATGTATACACACGCTTTCACAAGAAGAAATGCATGTATATGTTGGAAAATCAAGAAAATTCAAGAGGAGACAATACCAAGGGCCAATACCTTGGTATTAGCCCACAATATTGAGCGGAGTAATGATTACTTGATCCCATCCAAGAATACCAGGGGTCCTATGTGGTTTTGGTCCGAGGTATTGAGAAAAGGCCTAAAACTATATAAGGAGGAGAAGATCATAAGGCCAGGGTGTGCAAGTGAAAGGGTTTCTAAGGAATACTTCTATTTGAAGTATATTTTATGTTGCAGGGGCTATGTTTGTGATGTGATCTGAAATATTTTGTGCACCTTGAATTCAATCTTGGATCAAGATCATGAGACCTGAAATGACTTATCATTAAATGATCTGATATTGGTTGGGCTAGATTTGATTATGTACACATATTTTATTCTTTAAATGTTATGATATGGGTTTGTCTGAAGTTTAGAATAGCAGTGAAGTTATAAGTTAATATTTATAGATCTATATGTTGGTTCATCTTAGTAAAAGCATGTGTACATGTAGGTTCTACTCTTCCAAGTGGCATATACAAAGGAAAAGCCTATTCTTCAGATATGACTGATCTATCTGATCAGTTCTGTTGTTTTGCTGTTGTCTGTCAATGAAGTCTTCTTAGATCTGAATGTAAAAATGAATGCATAAGGAGTTTGATATCTGATTGATTGATTGTATAAGTGAGAAGAGTGATCTCTTCTACTGCCTATGTAAAGATTTGTAAATTGATAGTAGATGTTTAGTATATCGTTGGTTGGTACAGACTTGATTCAGAAGTTTTATGTTTCAGTAGTTTTGAAGGTATACGTAGGTTTGATTAAAGGAAGTAGTGTATACATGTAGGTTGGGTTCAGTAAAGTAGCATATACATTCTGATGCATGATTTTTGAGGTTGCAGCTAGTTCTGAATGATGATGCGGGTTTCTAGGTTCAGCACAATGTTCTAGTGACAGTGATCTAATTGTTCAGATTAACTGATTATTGATTGTTGCAGTTTGAAAGTTCTGATGGGTCCAGTATGAAAATTTGATGAAACAAGACCTTCATGTATATTGTTGTGTGCGAGGAGCATCCAATCTGAAAATATATGAAACGTGGTCCCTCGAAGAAGAGAGAAGGTCATAGCCTTCTATAGGTCGGTGCCTACGTACTAGTAAACACATTGGCTAGTACAAGAGCTAGGGGGTTGCAGCTCCTTCTAATAGAAGTTGGAAAATGAGAGAAGGTTGTAGCCTTCTGCAGGTGGGTGCCCACGTACTGGTATGATTTTGAGCTAATATAACATTGTAAACATATTTTCTTATTATTAAAAGAAGACAGAGACGATAGCAGCAGGTGATTTTTCTCCCTTGTTGGGTTTCCACCTTAAATCTTGGGGTTCATGTGTGTTGCTTATGTGTGATTGGTTATTATGGTTTTACTGCACTGTTTAACAAGTTACTGATGCACTGATTAAATATTAACACATAATAAACTGATTAAATCATAAGTTCTCTGGGTATATTCTAGTTTCTCTAATAACAGTGACGTGTACACATACCTACTCTCAGTATTATTTCCAACACTACTAGCCGATAGTGTGCACTCACTTGAGCACTTTTGTGATCTCATTAAAGACACTTTCTATCATTTTAATCCATACCATCTTGACCAAAAACTACTACAACAAAGGAAGCCTTTGCACGAATCGATTATGGATTTTTGGTAGTGCTTTTGTGACTTTCAATTTCAATCTCCGAGGAGCCAAATGAAATTTCTCTATCTTCAAGTCCAATTCAAATATTGGATTAAGAAATCTGCTTGTCCCAAGAAGAAGCTTGAAATCAAGACCCGCTCAACCTTCTTCAGTGAGGGAGCTGCGCAATCTCAGGCGGATGTGGTCATTGTCACAAGTGGTTGTCCACCATCCCCTCATCAAACAGCTCCACCACTGTCGAGTGATGTTGATGATCATGCTTACACACCTGTCGAGTGATGTTGATGATCATGCTCACACACCTGTTCATCTTTCACATCCTCCCAACATCACTTCACTTAATTTTCATGCAAATTTGGTGGTGAGGCCTTCGAGTTGTCATATGAATTTTGTTCCACAACCTCTGTCTTTGCACTTTGCTGTTCCTCCAGATGATACTATCTTGTGTTCTTCCATGTCAGACTCTTCACTTGTTTTGAATGAGGAACAGGCCATGAACAGAGTTGGTGTTGCACAACCAACATGCATTGTCATTCATGAAGAGTATGAGCAGGAGCTTGAGCATTAACACTCAGTGAAGGATGACTCCCTTCTGTCTGAGCCTCATTCGTTCTTCCCTCACATATTTGGTGAACCAGCCATCCATGATTTTTCATGTGTATCTCCATCCATGGATGCACCCATCGTTGATCATTCGTAGGACACACCAGATGTTGGTCCATCATTCAACAATAGAGAGGATAAGTTCTTCATTGAAAATTCACTTGATATTTCATCTGTCTTTTTTGAAAACACAGAGGATGAGTTTGTTCTCTTTTCATCTACCCCTCTGTTTGATTCATCTGATTGAGGATGCTGATGGAATCATTGATTTTTCTGATCATGGTTGTCGTGATCCATTTTCTTCCATATTTGATCATGATCATGACTTTATCGCATTTGATCTTTCAAAGCCACAAGTTTATGATGATCTACCCGATGATAAAGTTGAAACACCCAAGACTATCGAGGCACTTCAGCTCGAACTGATGGTTATGTCAAGCCGTCACTCTCTTGGGGTTAGTCTCACTTCCAATCAGGAAATTGTTCAATCACCCAAGGCTCCTCATCACTCATCTGTATGCATTGAAGATCCATCTCACACACATATCATACTTCCTCCACTCAAGCTTCATGATCCTATCGCTCATGCATTGGAGGAGTCTTGCATTGCAAGCACATGTGCATGACGCAAGTTATATTTGTTTCTTTCATTTTCTTGCATGTCCCAGTCAAGTGTGTTCTTATGCTTCAAAGTTGCACGCAGTGTCGCACAACTTCATGATAAATCCAGCGACTGCTCGCCATGCACTTGTACTCACTTATGTCCTGTGGGAACTTTGAAACATGAAGTGTGGTTGTCTTCATTGTTATATCTTTCTTGCTTGCTGGTTCACACAACTGGGTTGCTCGGGGACCAAGCCTTCACCAACATGGGTCAACCAATGTGTTAGTGGCTGCATTGGAAATATCACTTCACGTGATCAGATCCGTGCACCGTTAGCTTAGGAGTAGGAGTAGCGTTTGCGTTCAGTCAATTTTCTTGCATGCTTGTTTGCTTACTTGCTTTGTTTGTTTGTTTGTTTTCTTACTCGATTTCCTCTCGATTTTTCTTCTGCTCTTGCTTTGTTTTGTTGATTAGTTAGTTTGTTGTTTAGCTTGTAGGTTATTTTTGCATGAAACCATGTATGACTCTTGAAACAAGTTGGGTAAAGTACAAGAGGGCTTCTACAACTATCGCTACTTGGTTATCTGACATCTTTCATCTGTATGAAGAACTTGTTACTTTTAGTCCATGATACGTTGAAGGAGAATACATACTGTTCAAAGTGAACCTTGGTGAAAACACAATGCTTGCATGCTAACTAGTGTCACCTACTCTAGTCGGTTTTTTTTTTGTTAACCCTTGTTAGCTCAGTCAAGTAGAGTAAGGTGAGGGTGAAAACCTTAACAAGCATGTCAGAGATATAATAAACTAATTCTCTGCTGGAAAAACCTCTTCCGCTCTCAATAAGTCGGGATCCCTCTTCCGCCGATGAAATGAATAAGTGTTAGGCACAGTTAAAAAATGAAAAAAATGAAAAAGTGAAAAGTGAAAAAATTCAAAATGAATATGAATAAGGCGAAAGAAGAGAAAGGTTTCCTGCACAGCGAGGTGATGCAATTAACTCCACCGAGGTACTGACCAGGCTCGCTGGCAGTGAAGCCATGCTTGTGTTCCTATGTGACTCCGTCGGGGTACTGTCCAGGCCTACTGGTAGTGGAGCAACACCAGAGATGAAACCAGGACTCTGACGACTATATTGCTTATGCAATAATATACCACTCAACCCCAATAGAAACAACCGTGTTGCCTTGGCTTGGAATGTGTGTCAATCGACCAAGAGCTTGGCAAATGCTACATCTTACAATCAAGCTAGTGTGAAACCAAGATGAACTGAGAATTGAACAATACTTTTGGAGTTGTTAGACTTGTTTTCCATGAACAAGGTCCATTTAGAGAGTTGGAGTTCTACTTGTGTGTTGCCGAGTGTTGTAGCAGCTATGATCACCATCCAAAATTTTTCCTTAGCTTCATTTTGGAGCCTCCATACCAACCTTTCACAACACATTGTCTTGCTTCGTAAAGTACACAAGCTTCAGTGTTTTTCTTGCACAAAGACAGCCTATCGATCACAGCTTTATGCATTCCCCTCACAAGTTGTTCATCCGAACTTGGTCCAGCTGCAGGCTGAGCAGCTCCTCCAAGAAATTGCGTATTTCTGGAGGGCAACTAGCCTTCCCTCCAGAAATTGTGCAATCATGTCTGGAAACCTGCTATGCTCCAGAATTGTGCAATTCTGCCAATCCTCACAGTGAAAATTGCGCAACTTTCCCCAGCAGAGTTGGTCAGCCCAAAATTTGTGCAAATCTGGGCAGTAGTTAGCTTCTCTGCCCAGAAATTGTGCAAATCTCCTAGGCAACCAGTCCAACTCCCAGCCAGAAATGTGCATTTCCTTCAAGTAGTTGAGTAGCTTCATGCATAAGCAGTTGGGTTGACTAGTTCCACCCAGGACCAAGGAAACTTGACTTTCATGCATGGCTTTCTTTTTCCAGAAATAGCAAAAGGAAACATGCAAAAGGCATCCCTTGATTCATGGAGTTATTTTTAGTAGCTAGAGGTTACATGCAAAGTTTTTTTAGGAACTTTCCTCCAAGTGTTGGTTTTTCCTAGATTTGTGGCATGCATGCCATGAGCTCAAAACTTATTTATTTGGTGTGTCAGAGCTCATTCTTTCACATCGATATTGGTGCTCTGACATCCCACAACACATATAGGACTCTTCGACATATCCAACTTAGCTATTCACATGTAAGTGGCCTCAACTTGTCTTTTTCAACATTTCTGTCGTTTTTTATGATTTCTCTTGTGTGAGTGTTGTTTGCTTGATTTATTTGAACGATTTCTATCATTTACATGTATACTAGCTTGTCCTAGCATTGTTTTAATTTCCGTTGCTATCTCACTGTTATCGCATGCATGAAACTGTTTTGCACGAACGATCGCTAATTTTTCGACTCGCTTCACCCACATGCATGTTGATCTATTTACTGAATCTTTCATTCATGTTTGCATGCATTATCAATCACTTCTGCTTTCACTTAGTGTCACCATGTATTCACTTTTATATTTTCTTTCAGTTTCCCGTCGGCAAGTCTCGCCAACCTTGGCCCGGACTCTACCTTCACTGAGACAACATTGCGCAATCTGGGGAAGGAAGGCTTTGTCTTCGTCTCCATAAATGTGCATTTCTACCTAGGCACTATCCTCCAGGAATGTTTTCACGTTTCTGAGGGATAGTGATTGTTGGCCCATAAAATTGTGCAATGCAATCCCTGAGCTTGCAATCACTCCCAGCTGGAATCGCGCATTGCGCAATCTCGACTGCGAGCAGCCAGTCTAGATTGTGCATTGCAAAAATCCAGCAGCTATTCTCACCTCCCAGACAACCCAGATTTTTTTTTTCATAGTTCTGGTAGCCAGTCACCCAACCTCCTAGAAGAAATTTCGCAATCTTTCCTAGCAATTCCCCAGGTATGTGTTATGTCATTCCCTGAATTCGCTTTAGTTTTCACTAACAGATGTCTTGTCATGCATGTTACTTGTCTCCAGATCTTTCAAGTGTTCATCTGCCTCTTAGCATTATAGGATCAATGGCTTCCAAGATAGTGGGATCATAGGACACTGACAGAAAAGGTAGTTGGAGCAGCAGTTCAGCAAGTGTCCTTTAGTCTACCAATCTATGAAAATACAAAGTTGTTTCTAGACAGGAACATCAAAATCAAGTGGCAAGACGTTAATGAAACATTTGCAGGAACTTTTGAGGAAGGCCTCGAAGACCACCAGGTGTATGTGAACATTCACAAGTCCGGCATGTACCTAATTTCATGCAGATACCTCGCGTTCCCATGCATGAACATGATACACTGGATCGTCTCTCACATTGAGCCTGAGACAATGAACTTGAGCAGTGTCAGTGGGACGAAGCTTGCAACCCTTCAGGCATGAGAATATGAGGAGATGTATCAGATGTCAAAGCCCGTAACTATCATGAAGACTCCCTTTAGCTTACCCAACAACAGTGCTAACTCTAGAGACATTCTGAAGAACTAGGTAAAGGAGTTGGCTCGGTTCAGGTTGACACCCAACCAAATCTATAAGAGTAATATGCTGCATAAGGCGTATCAATACTTGGTCATATTTTCATGTTGATTTTATGGACAAGAAAGCACGGAAACCTTCCCACGAAGTTGGGTGATCGCGTTGGACCAAATGGATAGAGAAGGAAAACCACGTAACTAGTCTGGCATGTTGGCTCACCAGCTGAAGGAACAAGTAACAAAGGCTTGACAGTCACTCGAAGGAATGCATGTAGAGGTTTACATGTCCGCCTACATCTTAGATGCATTCTGTGCCCGATAGGAGTTCTCGGGATTGGAGTGGGCATGGTCACTGGTGGACACTGCTATGAACACATATTTCAAGTTGTTGTCTGAATGCAGCTTCAGAGGAGTAATCGCATGGCTATTCGATCATTTTGTCACCCTAGTCTACAAGATGATATTTGAACAAGATCCACCCTACATGTCAAAGGAAGCAATGGAGGCATTGTTAGACATTGCTTATTGGTATGCCTCACCGTCCAGCACCTTCATCTGAATGTTCAACAGGGAGAAGCCTTCGCATGTTCCACCGAAGTTTTCCTTGGACATACTTATCATGTAGGAAGTAGCTTATCACATCTCGATAGGATTGACAACTAAATTGCGCCAAAAGAAGAAGGCACCTTGGCCTGCCCTTTCGTTGTGGATTGGGTTATATGAGATCTAGAGTATCAAGCAAGAGGATGTTGAAGCAGAATAGATGAAGAAGTATCAATTCAACCTCTGAAGTTACAATCCATATGACCCGCATTGTATTGTGAAGGATCACTGCACAAGAGTTCAGTTCAACTGGATCCACGAGGCATTTCATTGGACCAAGGAGGACCCATGGAGATATTGCTACAGTTTCTCTAGACCCAATGAACTAGTCGTCTTTGTTGTGGAGTGGTTAGCGAACCAACATGAAGTAGCATCTCGGAGAGCACTAGCACTAGCAGTAGAGGTAAGCATACCAGTTCGTGACAAAGGTAAGAGGAAGATTGTCAACCACATGGAGGGGAGCAAAGTTGTAAGTTCTGATCAGATCCATTGGCAGAGAAATCAGCTATGGCTATAGAGACAAAGAGGAATCAATGCGACATGTGAATCGCGCAGAGGCAGAGGGATAAGAGAAGAATGGAAGAAGTAGAGAAGGAGTTGCATGAGCTAAGGGAGCAACCTCGAAAATAACAAGAGTTGTGCAAACAGGAGAGGGAAGCAATACCAGATACAGCAAGGGGCGCAACATGTGAAAATAGATGAAACAATGCCCATACAGGTAGTGGAATTATCAGATCAGTTGGAATCAGGCCAACACGGTGAACCATCGCAGGAGCAAGACTTTTCTCATGAGATAGAACAAGCACTTCAAAAGTTGGATGCAGACATGGAGCAGCAAGAGTTGGAACAGGACACTAACCTCATGCCTCATCACCAAGAGGTCAACGTACCCACTTCACCGCATCTAGATGATGAGAAAGTCTCAAGTGACCAAGGAGGCACTAAGATCCTTGGTGATCAACCAGAAGGAGAGATGCACAACATCTCATTCGATGAATCTCAACATAGAGTTGTGTAGTCTCGCCGATGGGTCATGTGCAATTGCAGTTGACAACACTTGAAAATGACCCAAAGGTCACATGACCTAAATTGCACATGACCCTTCGGCCCATCGGCCTTCGACCTTCGACCTTGATCCTTCGGCCCTTGATCCTTGACCTTTGGTCTTCAACCATCGGTCCTCCATTTTGTTCTTGACGGTTCTTTTTTCGACATTTTCATTCGTCCTTCAGCGTTGATCCTTGACCCCATTTGGGCTTCTTGAGCCTTCAGCCTTCCTTTGGGGCCTCAATTGGGGCCCCCTTTTATTTTCTTTTGAAAACGATTTTGAGCTCATGAGTGTATATGTACTTTTCAGAGTGCCAAATCTGAGGAACATACATCTCCTGCGCAAGTTGAGGAACGAGTGATCATGACTGATGTGCATAAACATCAAGCAACCTCAATCACTGCAACCATGGTGTATGTCGAAGCCACTAGCTCAAGTGTTTTCTTTCTAATAGCTGAGAATGAGCTAATGGTGAAGGAACTAGAGACGGCCAAGCAAGGAGGAGACTTGGTGACAGTGCCCGCCCAAGCTGAACTGAAGAAGGCAATACTAGATGAATTATTGTCGCTTGACACAGTGATACGAGCATTGTACTCCAAGTTTGGTACCATGCATAAGGCAGTTGTCCATCTCAATGGATGGTAGCAGTGATGTGCTAGAAGAGCATGTATCTCAACGAACTTGCATGTTGTTGTTGATGACATGAAAACATGGATGATGAAATATAAGGGAGTGTAGGAATTTACAGGGTAAGTTCCTCAGACAGAACACCAAAAGGACACCGCTCACAAACAGATCACAGATCAATACACCAGTATTTTGACGTGGTTAAAACCCTCAGAGAGGGAAACAGTCCACGGCCTGCGCCAACGTGGCTACTACAGGCAATTTATTAATAAAAGAATGAAAATTTACATAAGCTTCTCTCATGCACGGTTAACCTACAAATGA
>APFE030731298.1:0-12102 GCA_000404065.3 Pinus taeda
AATCCTTCCCCCCCATCAGCCTGATCTTGGTTTCTTGTGGTGTCTAAAAAAAAAAAAAAGAAAAAAAAAGAAAAATGTATAAGCCTAAAAACCAATCATGGATTGGCATTCTTATACAGAAAATATGGAGTGAAAATAAGGGGTACCTGACACTCTATATTTTCCAAAAAAATCTCTCCTCTCATGTTCTTTCCATCGTCATTCCATCTCACTCACTCATTCCACCTCCATTTCATTTTCATCATCATTCTCACTCCATTTTCACTCCATTGTCATTCCATTCCATTTCATCAATAAAAGTCCCCTTTCAGGACTATTTTCATTCAGCTATTTTCCTCTAAACTATCTTTGTGTAGATCAGGGGGTGTTGTTTCAGTTTCCGCAGCTGGCCACTGTTTCCGCAGCTGGAACCTGTTTCCGCAGCTAGAAACGATTTCCGCAGCCAGCATCACTCTGTTTTCAAAATAAAGTCAACTGTTAGTGCCAAAAGAGTGCAATGCAGGTGTACATGAGCTAAGGACATGGGGCATCTTCAAAATATCAAAAAAGGAGCAACTGGTTAGAAATCTTAAGCAAAGAATGACAAGTGTCCAAAGGTATGATCAAAACTCTCTATCAAACAACACTTCAAGTCATCATTATGTATAGTTATTAACCCATAACCGGTTCTTCTATATGAAATGATTTAATTATTCACCCACTACCATTCCTATTCCGCAATACCATTCCATACACCTCGCATTCATTTTTCCTAATGGTCTTATGATTACTCCGAGTTCAAACTAAAAATGACTATACTTCTATTTATGACCCGTACTCCTAAGACGTGACCTATTGTATTACGGCTCTTCCCAGCCATAATTTCTGCAGTCGTCTACTTGAGACGTGTAAATCTCACATACAGTCACCTAACTCGGGAGAATCATGTCGTTACTCCACTCATATCATAACCCCCGCATATACTCATGCTTCATTTTATGAACTCGGTCACGGTCACCACTGCCCACCCATTGTTTTTCCTGTAATTCGGGCATTTCCTTTGTTTCCGACTGCAGTCGCTACAGTTTGCTTGACGCCTTGATTACAGCTACTACAGTCTCTCCTAAAAACTCTATGATAGAGCCATTCTTCCTTAACCCTCATACGTAGAAAAACCCTCAGTGAATTTAAAGTCGAGAATGGGAAAACTACTAAGAGCCGAGCCGGAAGGATCAAAATACTTGGAGGGTTATCCCCAAGTCAAAGGGTATAATAAGGAAGTGAATAAAACCTTTGCAAGGTCCTTTAATGGACAGGCAGTGGAGGTGGGTGACTTAAAGTTTGCGGTGACCGAAGCCACAATAGCAGCAGCTATAGGCCTGCCTCAAGACAGAGAAAGATGGTTCAAAAATAGGAGCGTAGATGCTCAAATCTGGAGAACGATGCTACGAAATCAAGGTATGGATACCACCGTATTCAGTAGAGGTATCCGTGTGCATGTATTGAAAGATGAATGGTCTGGTTTATTATTGGTCATACAAAAATTTATGACATGTGAGGGCCGTTTTGGCTCTATGTACATGTATCATGTGACGTTAATGATGAATTTTATGGATTGCCACGTTCTTAATTTACCACATTTTCTGCTATCAAGTTTAAAGAAGATGAGTGTTACAGTTCAAAAGCATGTAGGTAACATTGAGCCACATCTCTATCATCATGGGCTCATAAGAATTCTGATTGAGGAACAGTTAAGGAAAACCAAGGACACTTGGGAACAATTTCTAACAAGAAACTACTTACAAGAGCCAGCTGGGGCCTCTGGAAGTAGTCCATCAAAAATCCCAAGGAAAAGTAGGAGGAGAGACAAAAATGCTACAGCCCAAGACTCCCCTACAAAAGAAATTGAGGAAACTGTCCAAAAAGAGGAAGAAGATCAGCCCAAGAATAAGAAACAAAAGAGAGAAAAGGGCAAAATAACCACTCAAAAGGTCTATCCATCACCTGAGAAATCCTTGGAAGAAGACTACCAGCCTCTGTCAGAAAGGCTAGTGGATCTCAAAGCTGCTGCCTTGGCCAAGAAATAGCAGAAAGGGAAACAGAGTGCAGAAAAGACAAGTACGAGTTCATCCTTGAGAAGGAGCTCTCGGCTAAAAGGAAAATGGAAGAAAACCAAGGGAGATCAGTCTCACTTTATTGACTTAAGTGAGGAAATACTTGAGAAATCTCCAGAATAGCCAAGCCTTGAAACAAGTCCTCCACGAGAGGAAAGTCCTTTTCGGCAAGAAGGAGCAAGCAGTCCTCCTCCACCAGATTTTGAGTTCAGACAGAGAAAATCACTTGAGGTGGATCCTAATCAGCAAGAGGTATAAAATTACCTGGAATCCTTAGAACAATCAGCTACATGACCAAGCACTTCTCTGCCACTCGATGCACAGGTTCAGTCTCTGAAACAAGAAGTATTTGAGCTGGAAGTCCTAAATAGACACATAATACAAGAAAATGAAACACTCAAAGAGTAGGGTAAAGTAGACAAAATGGTCCATGATAATACCATGCTTCATTTAGGACTGTGGCAGAAGAAGAATAGAAGACTGAAAAAGAGATGCAAAAAGTTAAGGAGAGCTCTAATTAACCTCAAGTTTAAATGTCTGGTTATAAAACCAAGGATGATGATGATGATGGCATCAAAGAAAAATAAAAGAGGACTAGATGTCCTTGCAGAAGCCTCGGAGCATGTAGATTAAAAGGGAAATCACTCAATTTTGGTTGCATGAGGACATGCAACACCTTCACAGTGGGGGTATGTTGAGCCTCAACCTTACACCTTCCTATACACCCTCTTAACCCTCATTCTCCACTCACTTCATTCATCCAATGGTTAAATCATTGCATTATAGTCTAAAAAGGACTGTTTATATGGTTTTCTGACTATACTGATGTCTGTTGTTTGGTTTAGTTTTTTGTTCATGCAGCTGCAGAAACTTGTCAATTTCCGCAGCCAGCACAGGTTTCCGCAGTCAGCACAGGATTCCACAGCTATTTTGTTAAAAGCTGTGCTCCAGGTGTCCTCTGAAGGAACGAGCTACATGGGAAAGCTCCAGATGGCATGTACATGGATCGTGTCCCTTCGAATCGGCCAAATCATCCATTAGAGGCCGCGGTCAACCAAAGTCAAAGTCAAGGCCAACCAAAGAGTTCAGCGGTGGCACGTCACTGTTTTGGGCACGTGAATGATACGTGGCCTAGTTCTCAGCTCACAAAGGCACCAGCGCACCTGGAGATCGTTCTTGAACAGTGAATCTAACAGCCAACCACTCCGAAGATTTAAGAAGCATAACGACAGTTACACTAGATCTCGGTTGAAGAGATCTACGTGTCTATGGCAACGCAGTTAATAGCGTAGTAGTTGTTTAGTTAGCTGTAGTATTTTGCTTTATAAATAACGCGTTGTTGAACGTTGTAGAGAGACTTTTGATACATGTAAACTCTGAATTGTTTATGTAATTTCCGCGCTGCTGGTTATCTTATCACCCCACTGTTTTATATGTTGTTGATTTAAATACATGAGAAGACTTTTCTGAAGATAGCCGTGTGATTATTTGATTGGCTGAAGTGGTAGAGGGCCCCTGCATGCTGAAGCCTTGTAAAGTGTTTGTTTAGTTTCATTATGCTTTTGTTTTATCATTAGTCTGTACATAATATGTTTTATGTTTCTGCTGTTCATATCTTTACTTTTGTTTTCTTAGAACTGTAAACTGATCAGTGCTTTTTGCAGGTTCTCTTAGGCAGGCCGGGCAATTCTTCATTTTTTTAATAAATTTTGGCATATGAGATCATCTTGTCCTTCCTGCTAACCTTTATTTTCTGAATTTTACATTCAGCATTGTCCTTTTCAAGTTGTTATTTGTTTATTTCTTTTTCTGCTAGTTAGATATCATACTGCTTAACAATTTCTGATTTCTTTCTGTGGTCAAATGACTATATCAGCAAGAGATCAGAATATTACTAACTGTAGTGTGATTTAGTTGTCATATTACTTACTCATGGTTGCTTTCCATAAAGTAGATTGAACTGAATGGTAAAGGACTAAGAGAATTTAAGTAGTGTGATTAATTTCTTTTTTTGCAATTTACATTTAGTTATCATATTACTTGGTATGTTCATGATTACTTCCCCAAGGTAGATTGAGCTGAGGGGTAAGGGATTTGAAGAATTCAAGTAGTGTGATTAGTTCCTTTTATGCAATTTACTTTCTTGAACAGTTAAATATCATGTTACTTAACTTGTTTATGATTACTTCCCATCAGGTAGATTGAGCCAAAGGGAAAAGGATCTGAAAAGTTAAAGTAATGTGAATTAGCTGCTTTGCTTTAAGTTTGAGTTGTTTTCCAAGTTTTTGCTTTCCTTTCATTTTCAGCAGCAAGGATATTGGGCCATTGCCATTAGTTCGCTTTTTGATGCATTTTGTTTTCTCTTAAGAATTGATTTCATTTCAGTTACCGTAAAGCTTTCTTTTGAGCATTTTTCAAGTTTAGAAATCATCACCATTTACACTCCACACACTTCACACTTCACTTTAAAGAAAAATAAAATCCAAAAACAAACTAAAAATCTTAAAATGACAAAAGCCTAAGGAAATGGTTATCTAAATACATATAGTACACCTCACTTCGTCAGTTTACGAACCCCGGGTTGACATTATAAATATCAATTTAGATCACATTAAATTGACCAAACAACGACCTCATCACATTGCAAGCTCAACTGTTCCATCTTGATATTCATCTCACTCAACACCTGCAATGCACGGCTCTCGCTAGCCTAGAGTTCTATAGTAATCCCATCCTACAGAACATAGAGTGTCTCCCGTGGGAGTGCATCCATGTTAATCCCTATCCACTTCAGTATACTAACTGTAGGTTGGTTGACCTCATTTGTTGTAAGAAACATCCATTTTGGTAGCACTATTGTGTTAGTTGTATGAGTGTGTAGCATTTCTTCAGTTGCAGCTGTCATGATTGCGAGGCTGGTCGAGAGAGTACGAGCCTCAGGAGTGTGCACCTACAACTCTTGATTCTGTGATCAAAGGACCCCCCAACACAATTTGATTCTCTTCCACGAAGTTTTGGAGGGCTTCTGTGGTGATGTCATGCACCATCTCTTCTATATCATGCAGATCACCCTTAGTAAGGTTGATCGGGTCAATTGACAGCTTGGATACTTTCACCTTCTTGCACGACCCCATCTGCTTGGTTGGGCGTTGGTGCTTCAATTGTGTTGACATTGTTTGTGGGTCCGCATTGCCTCCTCCTTTGTTTCCATCTCTTTCTCATGCTCAGGTGAAGGTGACTTCTGGCCCTCGTGCACCTTCTCTGTTGCTTCCTATGATGCTGCTACTGTGGCCTTTTTATTTTATGCTACTACCTACACAGCATCCCGTGCCTCCTATGCTTTTGCTGCCACTGCTTCTTGCCTTGTCTTTTATGCCAACTATGCCATGCATAGTTTGGCCTCCTCCTTCTTCTTATGTTCAACAGAAATTTTCACTGCCACGATGTCTAGGGCATGCAAGTCGGTGGCCACATCTCTAATACATCGAAAATCACATCATCTATGGCTATGAAGGGTAGCTCGCTCCATTCTTGGTTGCGTCCTTGTGTGCTTTGAGATAGATGTGATGAAAGTCTATTTTAAACTATGCGAAACTTTGCAGGCTGTTGTTGATAATGATGATAACTGTGGCTTGCGGATAATCCCCATTCTAATGTTAATCTTCATGAAAACCCAAAATATATTACTATCATGGATCCAGTTCACATCCTTAGTGGCCCACAGTGAAGCGTACTTCGCAGCCTCTAGGAGATCCCTTGCAATCATGGGGAATAGGCTATTCTCCGAAAATTACTCTACCACCAACAATATGGATAGTAGAAGCCATGCATAGTGGAATGTTTTTCCTTATTCCTATGCCTTACATAAATTCTCCAGGAACTCTTTGCATAATAATTTGGACTAGTTAAACTGGACACCCTTTGCACACTGTTCAGCAAGTGTCACCACTAGCATGGGTACCTCATCCACGGGACACTTTCACATGAGCTTACATGCTAGTATCTATGTCACAACTTTGACTACTTTGTTGCTGATGCTGGATATGGCGTAGCCCCTTTTCTTCTTCTCCAGCTTGTATTTATTTTTCATGGCCACTACGAAGGAAAAATCACTGCTCTTACCCTTCAAAATGTCTGTGGGGTCCTCTCCTTTACATGGAAGCTGGGTAATGTGATGGATTAAGTGGTCTATGATGGGTATGGGCTCCTCCAGCAACAAAAACCCACCATGCATCAGGTAGAGCAGCTACCTGATGACAAAGATCATTACTGGTGTGCGATGGTAATACGGCACCCAAATTAGGTTTAATAACCTTTCTTTTTCAATTCCACGTAACCACTTGCATGGCTCCAATTCTATAACTTCCACTGTAGTGTTCTGCTTTGACTTCATAAGCTACGTGGTCTCTAGGTGAGGGAATTTCTCATGGTCAGTGAGATCCCAATATTAAAACATCAAGTTCAGTACCCGTCCCAGGCGTATGCCCTCAAAAATGATAATCTCTTAGACGAACAGAGTCTGTAGAGAGCTCTTGCTCTCGTCGAGGTCCTTGGGAACTTTTGACTTCCCCTTTCACGGGCAGCTTTGTTGGGGGGTGCACAACCTCAATTTCTTCCTCCATGCCCTCATCCTCATCTTCTTCAATCATGAGGTCCTCAAGGCCTTCTTCCCCCTCATCAGCTTCCAGGTTAACTACTTTTCCTTTTTCCTCCATCGTTAATCTAGTGTGTAATGGTTTTTGCAGGGACATGCGCACCGAAATAATTCGCTATTTATGTCTCTTCAGTCTCAGCATGTGCAGCGATTTAGGGATTTCTGCAACAATCTCGACACCTTCAAGGGAATCTTATATGTGCAGGTCCTGGAGGGCTTCTTTGATCATCATCTCTATGATTTTCCTAGCTTCTTTGGACGTTACCATCTCGCTTGCCCAAATATCTCTCAACTGTTCACTCATGTTCTCAACCAATGCTCTCCACAGGGAAAATAGGTCTCGGATCAAAATATGTGGGGCATATGATAACTCAATTCACAAATGACCAAGTTTTTTTTGCGAGACAACCCTTTGTAATTTATAGTGCCTTTTGAATTTGAATTCAATTGTTCCCCCCAAATCCAATTCATTAATGCTCCCTTGGCGGCAGATTTTCCCAAATCTGGTCTATAAAGTGCATCTTAAATGCCTAACACCCGCTCCATTTGGTATCAAATCAAGCTTCACATCATGAATAGTGGCTATAATGGTCACTTTCCAGCCAATTCATGCAGCAGCACAACCCTGCTTGCGTGGTCATGGACCTCATGACACTTTGCTCCTGCACACATCCCCAACATTACGTAGCTCTTAAGCAGAGTAGTTTATAGTCTTGCACCTCCTTTCAACTACCTAGAGCACTAAGACTAGACGTCCCATAGCTAGTTACATGGCTACACCACTTGTATAGGGTTACAACTGGTCATCCATCGTCTTTCCTAGAATAGGTCCATCTTTTGGTTTTACTGTCTGCGTCACGCGCTTCACCATCTGCATTGCATGAGCATTGGTGATCCCTTTAGTAATATATGGTCCAACCGAAGGCATCAATTTGATCAACTCCCGATGATTGTCCCCAAATTTGTCAATGTAATCATGTGCACCCTCTTTTATCACCCAGATTCCCTTATTGAGAAAATCCTTCTTTATTTCTTCCTCAAGCTTCTCGACTTCTTCTTCCAGGATAGCACTTTTCTCCCTTAATTGCACCTTTTCCTTCATGAGTTCTTAGAGCCAAAGATCACCCTGTCAAATTTCTCCTTCAAGTCCCAAACATTATTCTTTGTTCAACTGCGCTATCCCTCCTTCCAAAGCTTCATGAGTCATCATATCCACAGGCACGGCTATGCGCAGACTAGGCATATTATCCTCTATTTGGACTACAACATTCACTCCATATTTTAGTCTCAGAGGCGTCTGCCCTGTTAGTTTCTTGCATGTTTTCCTATAAGCCAATGAAACTATTGTTATGCAGAGGTAGCAATCCCTCTGTTGCACCTTATATATCTTGTTGAGTGCTTCACATACTCTGCTAAAGGATTTTGCATGGATATCCTCCTGCGTAGTCATTATTTCCACACTCCATCGTCCCAACTGGAGAGATTTTTCACACAATTTCCTTGCCCACGCATGCGTATAGACTGTGTTTCCGAACGCGAAGTCCATGTGCATCCGCATAGGTTTTTTTACATGGGCTTGTAGCCATTTGGATAGGTGCACACACGGACCATTCTGTCTAGCCTTCTTGTTTGTTAATCACACGTGAGGCTTCTTGAAATGCATGCACATCATTCTCCTGCGTCCGTGCTAGTCCTCAAAGCTTCCTCCGTGAATACCCGATCACCTCGCAGGCATAGCGCACAGTACCCATTTAAAATCTTAGAAATGTTACTATTCCACCACTTCTCTTTCAAAATTCTTCAAAAAAACATCTACCTCACTTAACCCATCATAAGTATACAAATTCCTTACCTCTGTTGCTACGTAATGCAATGATCTCATCATCATGTTACAGTTCAACGTGGTTACCTCGTGTAACTGGTTCTGTGATCATTTTATCTCTTCATCATAATCCGATGTACAAGAGATTTCGCACTCCTAGGTATTCCGTCAATCCATTGTGGAATTTACCCAGTCTTGCTCTTGCACAGTTATCTTGTAGATGAAATCTAAGTCATCGTCACTTTCATAGTCATGCACTAGCTCCGTGTAGCATGATACTTCTGCAGGGTCCAAAAGAACGACTACGAACAGGTATGTTTTCTCAAAGATCATCTTGCACCTCTTTAGGTTTATCACCCTATTCATGTTAGTGGCCCAATATATTCCTAATAGCGCCGGGTAGGGATTGTTGTCATCTACAATCTCTATCACTTTGAAGTTTGCTAGCACACTCACTCCTTCAATATCCACTATGATTCCCTATAGTCTCCCCATAGGTATTAACTTTTGTTGGTTCACCATTCGCACCTGGATAGGAGACCATTACAAAATAGGCCTTCCCATGCGCTCCCAAGTCTGCTTCAGCAGAACGTTCACGTCCAATCCTAGATCCAGAATCACTAGTCCATCTTGTATTCCCCAATCTGTGCGGTCAACTTCATTTCTCTTCTTGTTCTCATCACGTGCTTTACTATGTTTTGGATTACATATGGTTGTCCTTGCACGGTCCCAGCGCATATATTAATGAGTTCTTGCAATCCTTTTATAGCCTTGTTATCGCACAGTAGCTTCATGCATGTTTCTAGGAATGTTGTGAGCATCGATGGATCCATTTATATCTACAATATGTCTTTGCTTCTTATAGTGGAGGCATCAGTGAAGCTCTTCTTAGCTTCCATGAAGGTTTCCTCAGCGCGGTCCAAATCAAACTTTGGTTCTCTTGTCGGAGCCTTGCAAACCCAAGTACTATCTTAATGATGCATGCCTTTATCATCCCCTATTGTAATTCCAATTTTGAGCACAATATTCACATTATGGTCTCCCTCTCTCAACTTAGACCTCATCATCTACAGATTTTGAGTTGAGGGAGGTTGGATCACTCCCTTGTCACGCAACCTGGCTATCAGTGTGGGACAATCCTCTTTCTCATGGTCAAACAATGTACAATATAGAAATTATGGCCACGTTGGATTTGTACAATCACAGGCATAATGTCTTCGCCCTCCACAATTGTAACATATCAGCTGTCTGTGACCTCTTCTAGGTCCTCCTCCACCTCGGCCTTGTTCGCACCCTTAAAATCTAGTTTGCGCCATTCCTGTGTTCTGGTCAAGCGGTCACATTTTAGCCTGAACTCTGTAGGTGGGAGTCCTATCCATCACTAGCTCATAGCTTCTATAGGTGTGCTCATCATGTCCCACTAATCTACAAAAATTATAGAACAACTATTTCAAATTCTGCGTGTACTTTTGCAATAGATGATGGTTGTCGTTAATATGCTTTCCCCCTATTTAACAAATCGAACACCACAAAGAAAGAACCATGATAGGTCCTACCTGTGCCTCTGATCTTAATGTCATCGACCCTTATTTCGTGAGGTAATTCATGAACACCGAGTATTTGTCCTTGTCATGACCCTAACCCTTACATTTAACACACCATTCCTCCTCGTGTACCTCCAGGCGATCTATCCTTTCCTGTTTCACACTTTGCATATCAAGGCATAAGTTTTTCAACTACGCGTGGATCTACTGAACTCCTAGGTTTGGATCCTTTATCGAGGTCTCATGTCGTCTCATCGCAATCTCCGAGGACTCTTCCTGAGTCATTAACCTCTATTGTTACAGCTTGTTCCTCAAATGTTGCGTTAGCGATTGTACAAACCATTCGGGATGTTGTCCATCCATCAAAGTCATATTCGCTTCATGAATTGTGAACTTTAGTCTCTAATCCAACTCCCAAGGAGTCTCACCTAGTGGTATTGTGATCCCCTTGAAACCAATGATCAACTGCACCTCTGACTTTGGCCTGCTAAAGTCTTTGTTCAACGCAATATGAATATTTGTGGCCCTTGTATTCAGATTATCATTAGGATACTTAATATACTAGGTTAGTACATGATCTTGTAGAATGCTAACCAATGTTTCTTTCTTTATATTATCATCTATAACTCCCTATGCTTCCCATACAACCCTTAACACGAACCAAAACTGGTTTGGATATTGATTTCCTATTCACTTGAATACTGGTAACCTTATTGTGCGTTCCATATCGACTCACAATGGTGGTGGAGGTGGTATGGGTGAATATGGGGGTGAAGGAGATGACATTGGTGGTCATGTGGGTGGTGATGGTATGTGTGGAATCCTCTGTCTTATCAAATTGATCGCACTTCTGGTGAGACCTTCGTGAGATCTTCCTCATCCCCTAATGGAGGTGAAATTAAGGGGCTAGTTTCTACTTTTGTACTTCCTTCGTTTCTGTAAATTATTCCACTTCATGTAGTCCCAAACACAAATGTATTTGCATAATTTGGTTTTACACAATACCATTTTAATCCAAGTTTTTAGAGACTTAACGTAATTACCTCGGGTTCCTTTGAGAAAGCTTCATTCTGCCTCTCTGTAGCTAACTAAAGTATCTACCACGAAATCAGTAATGAATCCTCCTGTCATGCGGAAAGAGTTATTTTTGCGGACAAAACTAACCTCCCTAGGAGTCTAAGACTCTCTAGTGACAAACAAGACAATTAAGAGCAATCCTTCTCTAAACATACATCATTCTATGAGAAACCAAGTGTTTTTTGATCCTACCTGAAGTCCAACACTGTTGTAGTAGTCTAGCCTCGTCGATCTAGATGAGCTCCTCCTTCACTTCGAAACCTGCATACATAACAATCAAACGATTACATAACACCTGAATATTCCATAAAACAAAACATATTCAACATATAGACCAAGGAGTATATGAAACAATTCATTAACAACAAATCATTGAGAAGAATGGACTTATTTGTATTAAGGAAACAAAAGAAACCATTACTACCTGAGCCTTGGTGTTGTGCAAGTTCCTCCCAGGTTCCAGCAAGAGTTTTCCTCTACTTTGACAAGCTCACCCACTTCCAAATGAAACAAGAAAGGATGGTAATCTCTCCTCATAAGCTTACAATGGAAGTCCTAATTCCAGCAGCATCTACCCTTTGGAATGTTCAGCTTTCAACCTCCCCTCCCTTGGCCCAATGCCTGTATTTATAGTGTTCTAGAGGAAGTTATTCCGTTCCAACATCAATGGGATAATCCCTCTTTTGGATGGGGTAGCTCCTCTCTTGATGGGATAAGTTCCTCTATCATAGGGATGCATGAACCATCTGGAGGCGCTCAATACACGTCAAACACTCTTCTAGAAAGCTCTAGAAGTGACCACAAGTAACTTTTTTAAGATGAAACCTGCGCCTTTTGACCTTTACAGGAGTACGCACCCATCCCTTGACTTACAGAGCGTACAAGTACGCAAGTACAATGAGCTTGGGATGC